>JAEIFP010000933.1:0-76670 GCA_018903935.1 Drosophila insularis
GCTCTGTAGCTTGACGATTTCCTGGCTGAAGAACTGAGGCTTTTACCCAACTATCATCAGGTATTTTTCAATTTAAAAGGGGAAGTATTTCACTTAAAACAACAACAGATACGTAACACAATCGCGTCGAATATGTAATCAGGTTTTTTGTAAGAATAGGCAAGTTCGCGGCGCGGTTATAAATGGCTTTTGGTTCACAGGATAATTGTTAGTAAGGATAAATATTTTAAGGGTTAGTTGATTTTTTCTTTTTTTTAGTACAAAAACTTAACTAATTGATTTTCTTCTTTTGATTCTTTTGTTTTTCTTTTAAAACTTAGCTAATTGATTTTCTTCTTTTAATTCTTTTGTTTCCTTTTTTAGGATTTAACTGATTGACTTTCGTTTCGATTCACAATTTTCTCTTAAATCTATTCTTCTTAACTTACATTATTACTAGCATCTTCGGTGCTTTACTGATCGGCTTGTAGGAGGGCTCGCTTTTCCAACGTTGAAGGTACTAACGCTCCTGGGCCAACACTTTCGGGTTATCAGTTTTCCTCGGAACGGATCTTGGAGGAAATTGCAGCGATTGAATTTTGACCCTGTCTGATTCTTAGCGTAGTTCGATACAATGTTTTTATTTTCGTCGACACTTAAGGCATTTAACGCGTTTTATTGGTCACGATCACTGATATCTGTCTCTAACACTCGATCAAGTTTTATTTAGCAGGTTCCTTGTTCTCCGTAGGAAAAAAATAAAATTTATTTAAAAATCTTTATTAGTTTTACGTTCACAAATCTTTTAATTTACTAGAAGACTTTAAGACAACTACTATGAACAAGGATCGCGGAGCTCCAATGAAGTTACAAGTTGCACTCAGGTTGAAGACTGATTTTGGGTTGATCGATTATGTTTGGATGAAGCCTCTGGTATTGGGCGTCGTTGGTGACAGCGACGTCTGCTGAGTCCAAAAGTCCAATGCTGGCGTGGGATCTGTTTATCGAGGAATTGATTTAGGCGACTTGAAGTCTGGTGTACCGAACTTGATATATTTATTGCCGAATTGTAGAATTGGGCGACTTGCTGTCTGATGTACTGAACACGACACCATTCCCAAAGGAATGTTTAGTCTGGTAGTTATTGTTTGGGCCGATGCCCATTATGACGAGTCTTGACTATTGTAAGATGAGTGTGGGCGTGGTCATAAAATATTTATAGGTTTATAGCATGCCTGGTCTTAACTTATATAAATAAATACATATATATTTTTTCCAGAACTATCGTGCCCATATTTATATATCCGCCCATATTTATAAATTATATATATATTTTTTCCGGCCAGTAATTTGCGCCCATATATATATCCGCCCATATTTATAAATAAATACATATATATTTTTTTTCCAGCACTATCGGGCCCATATTTATATATCCGACCATATTTATAAATTATATCTATATTTTTTCCGGCCAGTATTTTGCGCACATATATATATCCGCCCATATTTCTAAATAAATACATATATTTTTTTTTTTCCAGCACTATCGTGCCCATATTTAACGCGTGTTTTTTTACGCTTTTGGTTTTTCACGTTGGCAACACTGACATACCGCATGATGTTCATGACAGCTGTGAAAGTGAAAAATGCTCAGTTTAGTTTGCCATTTCATCATGGAAAGACTAACGCCCGAACAACGTTTACAAATCATTGAAATTTATTATCAAAATTCGTGTTCTGTGAAAAATGTGTTTCGCAAATTACGTCCATATTATGGTCGACACAACCGACCAACCGAGCAAGCCATAAAGGCAATTGGGGACAAATTTCGTTTTGGACCCGTCAGTTGGCCACCGCGGTCATGTGACATTACACCACTGGATTATTTTTTGTGGGGATATGTAAAGTCATTGGTTTACCAGGACAAACCAGCGTCAATTGGTGCATTGGAAGACAATATCAGTCGTGTTATTGGCGAAATTCCCTTAGACATGCTGGAAGAAGTGGTGCAAATTGGACCTTCCGTGTTGATCACTTGAAACGCAGTCGCGGCCAACATTTACATGAAGTCATTTTTAAAAAGTAATTGGCAGAGATTGTTTTATCATCTCATTTCTATTTTAAAAACCAAACGCTTAAAAAAACACCCGTTATATATCCGTATATATTTATAAATAAATTATATATAATTTTTTTTCGGCCAGTATTTTGCCCACATATATATACATCCGCCCATATATATAAATAAATACATATATTTTTTCCAGAACTATCGTGCCCATATTTATATATCCGCCCATGTTTATAAATTATATATATTTTTTTTCCGGCCAGTATTTTGCGCACATATATATATCCGCCCATATTTCTAAATAAATACATATATATTTTTTTTGGCACTATCGTGCCCATATTTATATATCCGCCCATATTTATGAATAATATATATTTATATATATTTTGTCCAGCACTATCGGGGCCATATTTATATCTCCGCCCATATTTCTAAATAAATACATATATATATTTTTTTTTTTCCCAGCATTATCGTGCCCATATATATATCCGTCCATATTTATAAATCATATATAATTTTTTACGGCCATTATTTTCCGACCCCCCCCAGAAAAATTCTCCCCCCCAACCTCCGTTGACAGATAAAAAATTTTTCTTTCCTTCTCCTCCCCCCCTCTTTTTTTTTTTTTTTTTTTTTTAAACAAAAAACAAAACAAACAACCTTCCTTTCGTTAATTATGTTTATTTACCGGTTTCCACTTGGAGTTGAATTGGAGAAAGAACACGTCAAGCTTGGTTGGTGGTAATATTCAGATTGATTTTTATTCTACAAATATTCTTTGACTTAACCTATTGATACATAGATATTCTTATGCTGCGACTTAAGCAACAGCTACAAAAGAAAGAGAGAGTGTCAGTACATACATACATATTATTTAGGGCACTTGCGTCAACGTGCTTGGTCAGCGTTTAGACGCTGGCTTAACCCTAGCTCATGTTACGCCTGTGCATTGTTGCTTATGTGAATATATGTATGTGCATATATAAATGCACACACATATATGAACATGTTTAGCTGTATATTTATGTGAGTATGTTTATGTGAATATACTAATGTATACACATATTTGATTGTTTATACTTGCAACAAAGTGTTACAAGTTGAGCTCTTTGTGTTGAATGATTTTTGGTATGGATATACTACACCTCCCCTTTTTTAGAAAATAACGTAATATTATGGAGTTATTTATTAATTACTAATAATGATAATAAATGATTGATTAATAGTAATATATGTATGTTTGTTAGAAAAATTGTTATATTTGTGTCTGGACAGACAAATTTTCTTTCTCAAAAATTTCCTTTTTTTTTTTTGAATGAAGTAGTTATAGTAGTTGAATCCAAAAAAAAAATTTTATATATATTTTTTTTCGTCTTTTTTTTTTTTTTTTTTTAATTATTTTTGCAAATTTTTAACCTATCCTTATGAACTGTTTGTATCTTATTTTTATTATTCCTAATTTTTATATTGTTGTTTTTAGATATTTCTACAACTTCGAATGGTCCTATATAGGCTGAGTCAAGCTTATGACCAGCTTCGTTTTTTAAATAAACTTGGTCTCCTATTTCTAGTTTAAAATCTAATACTTTCTTATCGTTTATTTCTTTCTGTTTAATTTTATTTTTTTCTAAAAGTATTCGAGCTCTCTTATACGCGTTTTCTAGTCTAAATTTAACTTCCTTAGAATAATCTTCTATATTATATATAGGTTCTATTTTATCTACGCTATTAAATTGTATTGGTAAGTTATTCTGTCTTCCAAATACTAGTTCATATGGACAATAATTATGAGTTACAGATGGTGTTGTGTTAAAACAATACACGAAATACTGTAACCATACGTCCCAATCAGTTTTATCTACTGATATATATGATCGAATGTACTCATTGAATGTCCTATGACTTCTTTCAACGGTACCCAAGGTCTGGTGGTGGTGTGCAGTAGACGTAATGTTGTCTATTTTTAAATATTTGCACAAGTCATTTATTATTGAATTTTTGTATTCTGTTCCCATGTCCGTAATGAACGTCTTCATTGGACCGTACTTCAGAATGAATGATTCAAAAATAGCTTTCGAGATTGTTGTAGCGCTTTTATTGGGAACTGGTATTGCTACTAGGTATTTCGTCAAGTCACATATTAGAGTGACTGCATATTCGTTACCATTTTCGGATTTTGGTAATGGACCAATGGTGTCTACTATTACCTTATCAAAAGCATGTATGGGGGTTTCTGTAATAACTAAGGGTGTTTTTATGTGCTTTGTTGTTTTTGACTTTAGGCATTTTTCACATTTATTAATGTAGTCTTTTACATGACGTGTCATGTTTTTCCAATAATAATATCTTTTTACTTTGGCCAAAGTTTTTGTAATGCCTGTATGGCCACCCTGTATTGGATCATCATGGTATGTAGACAATATTGCTTCTTTATCTTTATCTTTTTCTATAATGGTCACCGGTTGGAGTAGCGCTACTCTTAATGTTTTCAATATTTTATTGCCCATTTCTTTAAAAGATTCTATTGAAAATGTTTCAAAGATCTTTTCACTCGGTGCCAATTTGAGTTGTTTGATTTCGAGTATACCGGCTTGTTTTTCAAGCCTTTGAAAAAACTGACCTAAGTCTAGATTTCCATTGGTGTACAGATCTCCAATCTCAATTCTTGCTATAACTTTCTTTCCATGTTTGAGGAAACATAGATCGTGTGTTATGCGCAAGGTCACTACTTTTCGTACTTCATCATTGCAGAGTACTTCATGTATTTTGGGCTTAGAAGCATCATTAGGTACGTGCCTAATTGTATTTTGATTTTTATCATCTGGCCAGAGATTATTTTGTCTACTTTGCTGCCTGGTAGTGACTTTCAGGACATTTGCTTTTGTGTTTTTTAGTTCCTGTATTGTAATGCGGGATAATGCATCCGCAACAAAATTATCTTTTCCCTTCAGATATTCTACTGTAAATTCATATTCCTCTAGATCAAGTCTCATTCTTGTTAATTTTGAACTCGGATTTATCATAGAAAATAAATACGTTAGGGGTCTGTGGTCTGTTTTGACTCTGAAATGTCTGCCATATATATATGGGCGAAAGTGTGTAATGGCCCAGTGTATCGCAGCTAGTTCTTGCTCAGTAGTACTTTTATTACTTTCACCTTTAGTGAACGAACGGGATGCGTATGCTACTGGCAACTGCTTATCGCCATAAGTTTGAGTTAGTGCTGCTCCACATGCATATTTGCTAGCATCTGTTATTATGCAAAACTCTTTGCTAAAATCTGGATACTGCAGCAGTGTGGGTTCTATTAGGGCTTTTTTCAGATATTCAAATCCTTTTTGGCATTCTTCAGACCAAACAAATTCTACTTTTTTCTTACACAGTTGTGTTATCGGACGTGCATGTTCTGCGAAATTTTTAATAAAACGTCTGTAATAGTTGCAAAAGGCTACGAATCTTCTAGCACTATCAGCATCTGTTGGTACTGGGTATTTTTCAATGACGTCATATTTGGTGTCATCTGGCAATATTCCTTTGTCGGTACACTTGTGACCCAAGAATGTCACTTCGTGCATGAAGAATGAACATTTCTCTGGATGCAGTTTTAGGTTGTGTTTTCTGCATATGTCAAAAATATCCTTTAGATTTTTGAGCATGTGTTTCTCCGAACAGCCGATGACTATTAAGTCATCCATGTAAAGGAATGCTTGTGACGGATTTAATCCAGAGAAAGCAATTGTCATCATTCTTTGAAAGGAATTTGGTGCTATTTTCAGACCATACGGTAGTCTAGTAAACTGATAAGATCCATTGCTAGTGGAAAATGACGTTATGCTTCGCGATTTATCTTTTAGTTCTATTTGGTGAAAACCGGACATTAAATCTAGACATGAAAAATATTTGGCTCTGCCTAGTTGATCAAGAATATCGTCTATTCTTGGTAATGGGAATTTATCGGACAACAATTTTTTGTTTATTTGACGATAGTCTATTACCAATCGCCATCGTTTCTTTTCTGATCCTGGTAAACCCTTTTTCGGTACCAGTAGTAACGGACTATTATACTCGGACACTGATGGTTCAACTATTTTATCTTTAATGAGTTTATCGACTTGTCTATTTATTTCTTCTTTATGCATGTGTGGTATTCTGTAATTTTTTGTGTATACTGGCTGGTTGTCATTCAATCTTAGTTCTTGTTTATAAAAAATTATTTGTAGTAATCGGTTCGTTTTCTAAACCAAATATATCTGTATACTTGGTGCAAAGCTCTTCTAGTACGTTTTTGAACATAGGTGGGAAGTTTGGCTTCAGTTTTTGCATTACTGATTGGCTTCTTTGGTCATCAGTTGTCTGTACAATTTCGTAATTCTTTAATGATTCATATTTTATGTTTTTTAAATTTAAAATTTTTACACTTTTTGTTGTGTTTAAAATTCGGACAAATGTTTTGTTCGGACTTGAGATCGAATTTCCAATAAATATTCCATTTTCGACCTCTTGATTTAAGATGACGATATTTGAGTTTTCATTTGGAATATTTATTTGTCGGACTACTTCAGATCTTGCTGGGAGAATTGTGGTATTGCTGTCACAAGTGTGTAATATTGGGATATTTATTGCAAAATTTAAATTATTTGGTCTTAATATTAGCAAATCGTTTGGTTCACTGAAATCTAATTGGCAATTGAATGTTTTGAAGAAATCTAGTCCTAAAATTCCATCAAATGGAATTGGGAAACTTTCGTCTACTATATGGAAATTGTGTGGAATTATGAATTCATTTTGTCTTAGTTCTATAAGGGTTAGACCTTTGGAAGTAATTGAACCTTCACCAATTCCTGATATTTCAATTGTGTTTGAAGTATCTATATGTTCAAAAGGATCTGTTTTTTCTTTTATTATTGATACGTCTGCACCTGTATCCAACAAGAAGGTATAGGTGTTGTTTGTATTTTCGTTTTTAACTTTGATGAAAATGCTTAGGCTAAGATTGAATGTGTATACATTTACAGTTTCTTCTGAATATCTGCAGGGATCTATTGGTTTTCCGAATTACTTTGAGCAAGTCGTACATTACCATTTCCGTTGTTAGAGCTACCTCGGTTGGAATTACCTCGGTTCGAGCTGTTTCGGTTGAAATTATTTCTTCCTCGGTTGTTGTACCGTGAGTTACCACGATATCCACCGGTATTATTATTATTCCTATAACCGTTGTTTTGGTAATTACCTCTACCTCGGTAATTATTTTGTCCATTTCTATTGTATTGACGGTAGTGCATGACAGGAATCGCTTGTCCTGTTTCTGCTTCACTACTGTCTACGAACTTTGTTGTTAGTTCGTTCATGTCACGGAAAATACCTGCTTTTAGTACGTTACGTACTTGATTGTTTATGCAGTTCTTTGTTATTGCCTCTGTACCGACTGAAAGTGTATACTTTTTAGCTAGTGCGACAGATGTGCCATCGTGTATACAGGCACCTTCCAGAGATTCAGTAAGCTTTTCAATCTCTTGCGCATACTGACTTGCTGTTTTGTTCCTCTGGGGTAGGTTTTTGATTTTTGCCGTTATTGACGCTACTGATTCTGTTTTTACATTTGATGAGATACTGTCAATGATCTCTTCTATTGTCTGTTCAGAGGTTATCAAATTTCTTGTGTGACCTTTTAATTTTGATTTTATTAGGCACACTGCTGTTTCCTCATGGTCGCTTTTTAGTGTATTTATCAAATTCAATGCGTCCATGAAACTCTGAAGGTTTTCTCTTCTGCCATCAAACTGTGGAATGAGGTTTGAGGCCATCTGTACAAAATCAGCGACTGTTTGAGTCATTTTTGCGTTTCTTGGCGAAATGGCTGGTTTGTTATGAGTTATTTTTGCTTGATCTGAACTCACTGATGGTTCTTCTTGATCCATCTCTTCTTCAGCCGTTAACTGGTTTTTGTCTTCTAGTGATATTGAAATATCCAAATCAATTGTTTGTTTATATTCAATATTATATCTTTTTAACACGGATTTTGCCTTTTGTTTGCAATCATTATAGAATGCATTTGCGGCTGTTTTTCGTCCCGTAGTTAATTTACTATAGTGTTCTTTTAACACTGCTCTAATATTTTCTAGGCTCTCTATTATTATTTTCGAGTGTTTTTCTATCGTACTTTGGGATGTTTCCCTATTCTGCGAGAGGCACTTACAAGATTTATTTAATTCCTGCGCATGTGTTCTAGCTTCTCTTAATATATCATCCCAATTAATCATATTTTGTTAAAAATGATTTACACTCTCTTTTTTTTTTTTTTAATTCCCTGAGAGATCAACTATCTCTATGGGTTGTTTGAATAGTTTATGTACCCATGTGGGTAGAATCCTGTTTTTTCGCTTTAGACGATTATACGCTTCTACTATGGATCTTTCTATTAAGTGGGCTATCCCCGATTTAAATTTTCTATTATTCACAATCCAATATTTGATTTCTTTATATTTTGGATTGGTCTCGCCTCTGTTAAAGAGAAAATCTAAGAATGGAACGTATTTGTTCAAATATTTAAGTTCTATTCGACCCATTTTATACTGTATTTAGGCCCTCTGCTCTACTCTGATATTTTTTCTTAATTATTTTATTATGCATTGCATATAATTTCAAAGCCAGATTTAAGGCTACTAATATTAAGATAGCTAACAACAATACCCCTATTTCTTCTAAATTTTCCTTGTGATCTACTATTTTAACGCTGTTAACGACATTAGCCGTTGGGTGGTCTATTTTGGATTCTTGGGAACCCATCTTCCTAGCAAAAATTTTTATTTTCTTGGTCGTTTAGACCTGTTTTCTATCTGTTTGACGGAGAGAAAAAAAAATTCCTTTATGGATTCGATTGTTACATAATATTATTTTTTTTTTTTTTTATAATTCAAAATTTTGAGAGAGAAAAATTATCTCAACTGTGTTTTGCACAGTGAGCCAGAGACGTGGAAAAATTATAGAGTATGTGGTTGGCTCACAATTCAAGTATACATATCATTTGTTGTTTAGAAATTAAAAAAAAAAATCTCCAACCACATTGTTAGTAATAGCCTTGCCGAAAGTTAGTAGTTTGCAAGTTGCACTTTCGTGCTTCAACTTGCTATTAATCTTATAAGTATAATTATTAAATTAAAGGCAAGTTAAGGCTTGCGCATTTCTGCGGCCCCCTTGCGTTTCTTCGCTCTTTGGCGAAGTTCAGCTTTTAATATGTTAATACGCTCTATGCAGCGTTGTCGGTCTTCCTCCGTCTTCAGAGTATCCAGTAAGTCTACTTCCAGCCTCTTCTGCTGGAGTAGCTTACGTACTTGGCCTCCTCTCTTAGTCTTCTTTGGCTGTGTAGATTTTGTGTTGCGGGCCCGGTACTCAGCTATTGTGAGTGGGCGTGGTCCATCGTTGGGATACAGCTCTAATACCTCTTCGAGGAGGGGTGCATCCCTTTGTACGGTAGGTACAGCCGTCAGGCAATCCAAATCCTCTGGATGTGACGGTTCGGTGCTAGTCATCAGCACTTGCTTTTTTTTTCAATTGTTAATTTATATTTTTGTGTGTGTGTGTGTATGTCCTTTTTTTTTTTTTTGATTATTTTGTATTTATTTGATTTTTTTTTTTTTTTTATTCCATCAAGTAGAAATGGAAAGTACCTGCTGCGTTTGTGTAGCAGCATATATTTGGTATACTCAATAAGAAGCACATTACTATTCTTGTGTCTCCTTTTACTGGGAATCTTTCTTCAGTTTGTTCTGAGTATATAGTTCTTATTTGCACTAGAGTTAGCGAGCTTTGAGGGGAGTGGCTGTATTCACTTCTAAACACCTCAATTATGTTTTCTCTTAAGCCCGGGTTCCGTTTGGTAACTCTTTGAAAGTAGTTATCCATCGTTACCGTTTCTCATTTTCGTGCTTATATTTTCCATTTTTTTTTTTTTTTTAAACACACACACATACGTACACAAAATTTTCTCCTTGGTCCTCGATGTCCTTAGTCCTGGGTCCTTCGATGTCCTTAGTCCTGGGTCTTCGATGTCCTTAGGCCTTGTCTTGGCCTATTGTCACGGTCGCCATGTAATGACCGGTTTCCACTTGGAGTTGAATTGGAGAAAGAACACGTCAAGCTTGGTTGGTGGTAATATTCAGATTGATTTTTATTCTACAAATATTCTTTGACTTAACCTATTGATACATAGATATTCTTATGCTGCGACTTAAGCAACAGCTACAAAAGAAAGAGAGAGTGTCAGTACATACATACATATTATTTAGGGCACTTGCGTCAACGTGCTTGGTCAGCGTTTAGACGCTGGCTTAACCCTAGCTCATGTTACGCCTGTGCATTGTTGCTTATGTGAATATATGTATGTGCATATATAAATGCACACACATATATGAACATGTTTAGCTGTATATTTATGTGAGTATGTTTATGTGAATATACTAATGTATACACATATTTGATTGTTTATACTTGCAACAAAGTGTTACAAGTTGAGCTCTTTGTGTTGAATGATTTTTGGTATGGATATACTACAGCCGTCCAAGACTGCGCCGCAGTCTAACAGTCTTTCGTCTCCCTCTGCAACTCCGGAGAAGGTTCGGCCTCCGAAAACTCCGGTGGCCGTGAAGCGTACGGATATTTAGCGCAAGTTCTCGTCTGTTCGCAGCCGCAGCGAATCCACAAGGTCCCGTCCGTCTTCGCCCAGCCTACCTAAGGGTCGCAGATTCTCGGTTAAGGACTCGAGTGAACACAAAGGTCGTTCCAAGCTTTCAACCCAGATTCAGATCCCGCACGATATTGTGACGCACTGTTCTGACGCTCCCGTCACCCGATCCGTATCCCAACAGCGTAGAGAACACTCCAGAACGTCCTTCTCCGATTTCGTTCTAGCGTGCGACGAATTAACTCTGTTTGAAGCTCGTGAGAATGAAGCTCTAACTTCTGAAATGCCCTCGTTTGCCATTAAAATGCACTTAGAGAAGCTCAAATCCCTTTGGTCAACCGTCGAGATGGAATACTCCCGGTGTCACAAGGCCCTGACAGTCCAAACCGACGAGGAAAGCTTGGCAAACATAAGCCACTTCAAGGCAAAGCACGAATCCGCTTACGCGGCGTATGTGCGATGCGGGACGTTGTTCGGAGAACGCATCGAACAGCTCTCGGCACAGATAACGAGCCAGCCGCTCCGTTGCGGCCACCGGGGCATAGAGTTCCTCCGTGTGAGGTGGAGACATTTGATGGCGACAGCCTAGCATGGCCCACATTCCGCGATTTGTTCGCCGCCATTTATATCGCAAATCCGTATTTGTCACAAGTGGAGAAGCTCTATCACTTGAACGCCAAGACGCGAGGTGAAGCGAGAACCATCGTGGCTAAGTCCCCCCTGACGAATGAGGGTTTCCAGGCCGCGTGGGAGAACCTCACCGCACGGTATGAAAATAGCCGTCTGCTTGTCATGACTCAAGCCAGACAACTCCTTCAGATTCCCGCGGTGGCACAAGAGTCGGGCAAGTCCTTGCGAGAGCTGCAGACTGGGTTTCAAGGGTGTCTTACCACGCTTGAGCGTTCCGGTGTTAGTACTGAGAATTGGGACGTCTTACTTATCGCCATATGCACTAGTAAATTGCCGAAGGCCACAATCCTCCTGTGGGAACAATCAGTGCCAAAAAAGACTGTCGTCTCAACTTGGTACGATTTGAACCAATTTCTTACCGATCGGTATCTTGTCCTGGATGCAAGCTGTGCCATCGTGAGAATCACCCAATACGGCTCTGCCCTAGTTTTCTTGATATGCCTGTTCAGAGGCGTTTGGAAACCATTAGACAGCAGGGACTCTGTCTGAACTGTTTTGCCCGCGGTCATTAAGTGATGGGCTGCTCCAGTGCGCATAATTGCCATACCTGCAATGAACGTCATCATGCTCTGTTGCATCCTAGTGATGTGTCCGTGTCCTCGCCGTCCGCTGCGCAAGTCCCACCATCCAGCTCCACAGAGCGTCCGTCCACGAGCAACCAGCTCACAAATGCTCAAAGTTATTTTGCATCTACCCCAGGCAGAGGCCTCTTAGGCACTGCGATTGTCACTCTGCACCATCGCGGTGTGGATCACCATATCCGAGTGTGTCTTCAACATGGTCCAACCCCCCTTTTACCCAGTAGACGCCGCGGTTACTGGCATGAGCCAGAGTGATGGAGCCGACAAGGTGTGTCTGCTGATGCTGTCTCCTCCGTGTGACAGACTGAACAAGATTCACGTCTCCGCCCTGGTCGTATCCAAATTGTCAGGGGCCATTCCAACGGCTCCATTCCTTAACACGGTTCCGAGACAGTGCCTCGATCGCCCCCTGGTTGACCCGTACTACAACAAGCCTGCACCTATTGATATGATTATCGGTGTAGACCTGTTTCCCCACATCCTCGGAGAGAGGATCAAAAAGGATATTGGTGATTTCGTCGGGTTAGAAACCATCTTTGGATGGGTTCTGAGTGGAGCTATCATGCCTGACCCTCCGGCGTCTCGATCAGTTTTCGCTGCACAGACGCGAGTTAGTCCAGAAGCAAAACTTGAGGTACTCCTCACCAAGTTTTGGGCGGTGGAAGACCTTTCCGCAAAGCCGGAAAAGGAGGATGACGTATTCTGCGAGCGGAACTTCCAGGAGACCACCCAAAGAGGGAAGGACGGCCGATAGGTCTCGTCCGAGTGGCTGATGTGACCACAGCGCGTGGGTCTATCCGAAGACCCGTAGCGAAGCTCATCCTCTTGCAAGACAGCCGGAGTCCTGAGCCTAAAACCCTATCGTGACTCCCAATCCCTTTATGTTCCGTCCGAATGTCCTCGTCTCCGTTCACGTTGTTCGTACTCGTGTATCGACTAATCCACTCTCCCCAACGTAATTTCTTTCGTTGCAGCGCTTCCTGAACCTCCGAGGGGAAAAGCGGCTCCGGGCGGTGCTTATAAATAAGTACTGTCCCAATTGCTTGGCACACGAGCACTCATCCGACGCGTGCTGGACAAGCCATGGTTGCCGTCGATGCGGGCAGAAGCACCATACCCTGCTTCATATGGCCGACCAACCGCCTCAGCCCGGCGTCGTAGCCAATCACCCTCCCCCGGACGTGCGGCACCACCGCCACAACCCCGTTCCAATCATCTTCCGACCGCTCCGCTTCTCCAGAAGGCGCAGCCGAGATCTCTCTCTCCTCCCTGCTCCACGCCAGGACGACGACTGTTATGCCAACAGCAGTCCTCCGGTTGGGCAATGGCTCGAAATCCTTCGAGACAAGCGTCCTTCTCGATGCGTGTGCGGCTGAGAGCCGCATCAATCTTTCTTTTGCCGGGTCCCTGGGGTTGGCTGTGACCAAGGTCGGGGTTGACCAAGCCTGCACGGCCGTCCTAGAGTCGAGGTCCGACAATACGTTCCGGCGAAATGTTATATTCCAGGTCGAAGAGGACTTGCTCATCCGCACTCCCATCCGGGAAGTGTCGGCGCCGGTCCGGGAGAAACTCACCACCCTGATCCTGGCCGACCCCTATTTCTATCGGCCGGCTTCGGTGTCCGTGGTGCTCGGGGCAGACCTCTATCCTGAGGTCATCCAACCAGGCTGTGTGCCCGGTAATAGCGGTACACCCGCAGCACAGAGTACCGTGTTCGGATGGGTCGTCTCCGGCTCCTGTGGGATCTAGGCGCATCTAGGAGCATCTAACCCGAACACCCGTTCTATCATTGCATTTTTGTTCTTCTCGATTGTATTTTCTTTACCAACCCGAATCATCCTCGTGTGTGTCGGGACATCTTGTCACTTAAAGCAAATAAATCACTATTAATTTAAAAAGAAGTTCTCGCGCGTTGGCACCCACCAACCACTTGCGGATTTTTGGGATCCTTCCGCCCCTCCATGTGTTAATCGTTCCTTTGAACTACTATATAGTATAGTATACATGTATACATGTAGGTATGTATATGCAGTTGTCTGTTAAGACAATGCCGCCCTTTTCTACCAATAAACAGACAATCTATGATTGCAATCCGAAAGCGAAAATGAATTCTTGAAGTATTTAAATAAAAAAAATAATTAAATATTAATGTTTCCTATTAAAATACATTAATTTAATTTTTTTTGTACATTAATTTAATTTTTTTTGTAACTTATTACTAAAATGGCAAGGTTTTCTATTGAATATGGGCTAACTTTAAATGAAAAATTACATAAGCTGGCTTTATCTATTAGATTATATTATTATTTTTATACCATACACCCATAGGGTGAAATGGTATATTAAAGTCGCCAAAATGTATGTAACAGGCAGAAGGAAGCTTTTCCGACACCATAAAGTATATATATTCTTGATCAGCATCAACAGCCGAGACGATCTAGCCATGTCCGTCTGTCCGTCCGTCCGTCCGTCCGTCTGTCCGTCCGTCCGTCCGTCCGTCCGTCCGTCCGTCCGTCCGTCCGTCCGTCCGTATGTATGAACACCTAGATCTCGGAGACTATAAGAGCTAGAGCCACCAAATTTGGTATGTAGACTCGTGTCATATGTACGCTTATCGAGTTTGTTTCAAATGTTTGCCACGCCCCCTACCGCCCCCGCAAATGATATAAAACCGATTTTGTTAAACACCATAGCAACTAGAGACACAAAATTTGGTATGTATATTTGCTTTGTAAATGCGCACATTTTGT
Organism: Drosophila insularis; assembly: GCA_018903935.1. NCBI lineage: Eukaryota > Metazoa > Arthropoda > Insecta > Diptera > Drosophilidae > Drosophila > Drosophila insularis. The sequence continues at coordinate 14,761 of JAEIFP010000933.1, forward strand.
ATTTATAAAAATTTTGCCACGCCCCCTACCGCCCCCGCAAATCAAATAAAACCGATTTTCTCAAAACCTATTCTAGCTAGAGACACCATAGTTGGTATGTATATTTGCTTAGTAATTGCGCACATTTTTGATGTGTAATTTGATACTAATATCAAGCAAAATACCAAATTTGATCAAAATTTGGAATAAAAATAGCCAAGTTATGCATATAAACGTTTTTCCATATGGCCGGAAGTGGCCGTTGGCTGGTGGGGCGCTAGGGTACTCGTATGCTTGAATGAGCGAAATACTAAGATATGCTTGTAAAATGCATGTGAAAAGTTTTTTTTAAATACGAAAATGCATTGGTTATTATAAATTTAAAATATTTGTTTTACTGGTGTATGGTATATCCAAGTCGGTGAGACGACTTACTTACTTCATTAAATTCAGAGATACATAATATTCTTTAAAAAACGAATATGTTTATTCTGTTTCCGAGTCCAAATCGTGATGCTCAGCACTATCGTTTGGCTCAGCAGGAATGAGCATATTTATGGCTTCCCTTAAAAATGGTTCATGTGATTTTTTTTTTTTGTTGATTTAATACAGCTTATGAGTTGGTCGGAAGTTAATAAAAACCTTTGATAGATGTCGCGATTGCATTCTTCCCTTGAAAACTTTCTTGCAAAGTTGAGACGGTATGACCGGAAATGTTTGTTGCGCGCTTCTGCTGCTTATAGTTGTCCAATTGGCAACAATGCATTTTCAATTATGCCAGCTCCGTGTAATAGAATTTTATGCATAGTGGGGGTCATAGGATGCCAAGCATATAACTTTATATATTTGGCAGTATCAATTTTGAAGCCACTGGAAATGGCTTCTAAAATAACTTTAAATCTATATATAAGTTCATGGTTTATTCCTGTAATGTCAGATGCCAAATAAGTGTATTCGAAAAACCGCCTACTAGTTTTCCATCATTTTCGTTGCAAAAGTTGGCTTTAGGCATGTCTACCAATAGTCCAGTTTCTAATCGAAATCGTTCTTTTATTTTTTTTTCTCTCTGTTCTTCTAATGTTTTTTCTTCAGTTGTCTTTCTCGCTCTATATTTTTTTTATTGGCAATTTATATGCCAGGTGTAAAATGCTTTCAAAGAGTCTCATCCTGGCGTGTAATATTGAACTTCCAAATTCTAATGCAACATTTTTGTTACTTAAATCATTGAAGTTCTTTGATGTGGCACCACATATGTAACACCGACTTTTTGAGGTTGATGACCATCAACCATGGTCATCTTCATAATACGATTAAATTTAAAAACGTTCTGATCTATAGACACTTCGGTCGACGCAAGAGCTTTACAAGCATTCTCCACAAATTTTATTTCATCCACAAACAACTTGCAAGGGAACAAAAGAACTTATATTTGCATCAGAGTCGACATCATCAACAAATTTTTGTTTAAACCTCTGCTGTTGTGAGCCATCACATCCCCATTTGCAAATAATATTTAATGACTCTCTTTCGGTTTTGTTAAGAGTAATTAACAAATCTTGCAAATAAATCGATAAACGGGTTACTGTATGATCCATTAAACTTTGAAGGTCCGTTTACACGCTAGGGGTAAGTGGAGGAATGGTTTCATTACTCTTGGAGTATGACTTTCTATACTTGCCAGCCGGTGTTGGTGAGTTCGTTATATCCTTAAGGATTTTAGAGGCATTTCTTTTCCCATCATTTTGCAAAACCACTTGTGCAGCATGGACTATCACCTCAGGATTTACCAAACTTCGTATTACCTCAGTCTTTCTTCTCCTGCTTCGATCACTCGATTCAGAAAACTGTTTACAAGGACGTCCTTGGCGATTTGACGAATCAATTGGTATTTCAAAAGTCCATTCTAAACACAAATGATTTTTTTTTCAAGAATACTTCTACTACTTGTATAGACTAGTCTTAATGGGCTGAGATATCGATGATGATGATAATGATTCATTACGTTTTCCATACTACATATATTATTACTTTTATAGTCTGGTGGTAATGACTACAGTCCTTGACCGGCATAAAGAGAAAAGTCTGAGAAAATCAATAAAGTTTTCTCAATTTATAGGCTGATGCACTTTTTCTATTTGTCTAAACTGACTACTGACATCATACCTAGTTTTTCTCAGTGGGTCAATGTTTCTTTTCCCCTCTCTCTTTCTCTCTAGATTTCTCAATTTTGCGAATGTCGATTTTAATTGAATTACAAATTCGATTAAATAATGATACAACGTTATGAGACTGTCTATAGCAGAATGATATGAATAGAAATTAAGATCTTGATGAGTTGGTAGTGCATTTATTATCTACAATTTTTTTATACCCTTGCAGAGTGTATTATAAAATTGGTCAGATGTTTGTAACGCACAGAAGGAGACGTTTCCGACCCTATAAAGTATATATATTCTTGATCAGCATGAGAAGCTGAGTTGATATAGCCATGTCCGTCTGTCCGTCCGTCTGTGCGTATGCGTTTTACTCAGCCATCTTAAGAGCTATCGGGATGAAATTTAATTTGGGGGCTTTTTATTACCTGGGAAAAATATAGTACGAAAATTGGCAGAATCGGACCACTATATCATATAGCTCTGGAAGAAACATTTTTGCAAAAATTGGAGTATCGCCATGAATTTTACCAATAAATATTTTTGATCCGGGCGAAAAAAAAGTTTATAAAGGTCTTGCATAAATAGTTTAAAGACATTATTTGTCTATAATATATGTAAAGTTTATTATATTGATTATGTTTATTAACTAAAGTATTATAGACAATTCTGAGTGTTTAGGTTATATAAAACACAACTGAGAGCAACTTTGCTTGAGCTTTGCGACGACTTTCGACTGACAACTTTCGACTGACAACTGACAACTTTCAACTCTCAACTGCAACTGACGACTGACGCTCCAAGTCGCTCTGTCAATGCTCTTGTAGACGCTCTCCCAATTACCAGGGACGCGCATAACCATTCTGATGCGGACAACACCTCTTCACATTCGACCCTCCTGATCATCATCATCTGTCCCAGATGATTCCGGATCGTCATTGTCAACAACATACCTCCACAGCTTCATATTGTCGGAGCTTGTGCTCGTCTGATTTGTTCCTTCCACTTGGGCTGCTTTGCGTACATCATAGCGGCCATTCCTCTTTATCTTAGTTACCTCATAAGGGCCAAGAAAACAACTGGCCAACTTCCGGCCTGCGACAAATTGGGTTCGCTTGATTGCGACGAGATCACCCATCAAGTACCCATGATCCTGCTTGCGTCCTTTGTCAAAGTTGCGTTTGTAAGTCATCTGTGCTTCTAGGATATTCTTCTTGGCTTAGTCACGCAAACTCTCTCGCTCAGCATTAAAGTTATTGATGAATTCTTCGTTGATTAGACATAATACTCGACACCTGTGGGACATATTTGTACCATTTGTCTTCTGCAGACAGCTTCGATATGACGGCCAGTATGGATCGATTCACGCGTTCTGTGGGACATATTTGTATTATTTGTTTGACTCTTCTGCAGACAGCTTCGATATGACGGCCAGTATGGTCGATTCACGATTATTTGGTTTCCCGAAACGTATGTGACGATGAACTTTTCAACAAAGTCGAATCCAATTAAGGCATTGCACTCAACTGCCTCATCAGGCACAATGATAAATTTCTGAGTTGTATGTGGAGATCGTCAACAACAACATCGGCAACAAAGGCGTCTTTCGGTTTTGTTTCTCTTTTCCCCAGACCAGTCAACGTAGATTCGTTCCCATGCACTTCGATGTTTGGCAAATGTTTCGCAGTGCTTTCCGAGAGGATTGACACATCCGATCCTGTGTCTACAAGCAAGTCAAGCAAAACACCATTTACGGACATCTTTTTAACTCATCGACGATTAACTATATTGCGGACTTTAAAATCTCCACGAGTATCCTTTTTATCGTTTCCACCATTAAGACGGCAATTCCTAGCAAAATGTCCGTTCTCATTGCACTTAAAACATTTTGTTTCGCCCAAGCAATCTTTTATTTTGTGTTCAGCTGATCCGCATTTAAAACAAAACTGCCTTTTGGGAAGCTGACTCTTCTACATCCCCATCAGAGGCGATCTTTTTTATAGTGAGAATATACTCCTGAATCGACTTCTGTTTATGCTTTTTCCGTTCTCTCAACAGTTGGTGGCCTTCAGCGCTATTTAATTCACACTCAAATTCTTCGATTAGACAGCGTTTCAAATTGGCATAGTTCTGTTGGACATATTTGTACGATTTGTTTGACTCTTCTGAAGACAGCTTCGATATGACGGCCAGTATGGATCGATTCACGCGTTCTATTTGCCCGTTGCCTCGAGCAACTCCAGTGGTTGTAAGGATGTGTTCGACTTTATTCTCGGCGACAAATTCTGCAAATGAGTTCGACAAAAAGGCAGAACCTCGTTACAGTTACCACAGCCTTAATGTGGTTATCAATACATTGCGCCTTTTTTATGCGTGCCGATACCTCCGTTGATATATTATTAATTGTTTGTGGATAGCGGCTCAGATGCTGCATACTTTTTCCTGGTTTGTGTGCGAATACAGCACATACGATGTCACCTCTCTTGGTACGTCTTCCTTCTTTGTCGTCTGCTTGAACGCTGAACAGTCCGTCACTAATTTAAAGTGAATGCCAATCAGGTAGTGCCGGAACTTTCGTAGAGCCTGATACATAGCTTTGGCTTCTAATTTGTAGCTGTGACGTTGAGCTTCGGATTCGGTCGTTTTTTTACTCCAAAAATACACCGGGTAGAGTTTATCGTTAAAACTTTGGAGTAGCATCGCTCCAAAACCATGCTTTGATGCGTCTGTGTGCAACTCGGTGGGAGCATCTCTCGAGTATAGATGCAACAGTGGTTTGCTCGTTAGCAACTCCTTTAACTTCTGCAAAGATTGTAATTCAGCTGCACCTATATGAAATTTTACATCCTTTCGAAGTAAATTTGTTAATGGTCTTGCGATTTGAGAGTAGTCTTTAATGAATTTTCGGAAAAATCCGGTAAGTCCAAGAAAATACTGAACTGCTCTAACATTTTTGGGCGTTCCAAATCGATTGACGGCATCCGTTTTTCTTTGCCTGGCCAAATCTTTCCACCGCAAACAATGTGTCCAAGAAAGTTAATTCTTGACTGTAAGAAACTGCATTTTTTCCATTTGATTTTCAACTCATACTGTGCAGCCAATTGCAGAACCTTCTGTGTCTTCTCTAAGCAGTCATCAGCGGAATGGGCATACACGATTATATCGTCCATGTACAACTGCATTATATTATCGTTGATTAAATTTTGAAAGACATAATTGACAAATTTTATAAATGCGGCAAGTGAATTTTTAAATCCAAACGGCGTCTTATTGAATTCGAAAAGACCCTCTTTTGTTACAAATGCTGTTAGGTACTTACTGGACTCCTCCACCGGCACGTGGAAAAAAACCATTTTCCAAATCCAAAACTGAAAAGAATGGGGCTTTTTATTACATGGGGGCTTTTTATTACCTGGGAAAAATAAAGTATGAAAATTGGCAGAATCGGACCACTATATCATATAGCTCTGGAGGAAACATTTTTGCAAAAATTGCAAATAGCCATGAAATTTACCAATATGATAGTATTATATATAAAATCTCAGATCCCAAAATTTGAATCTGATCGGATATATAGAACACAAGTTAAAGCCGATATAAATCGGTTCGGCTTGCTGCCTACTACGTCATCATCAAATCAATAGAGCACACGCTTGCACACATACAGACGCAACGCTACATAATATATGTGTATGCGTGCGAGTCGCGGCATGCGTGTAAAAGGGGATGGGGAAAAAGAAGAAGAAATTGAAATGATATTTGAAGGGATCTGTGCATTAATGAATTGAGATACCGAAAAAGAGTTTGGAACATGTAAAAATATTATGGCCATGGACTGCAAGGGTATATAAACTTCGGCACAGCCGATGTTAGCTTCTTTAATAATATATTTTTTTGATTTTGATCCGGGCGAAAAAAAAGTTTATAAGGGTCTTGCATAAATAGTTTAAAGACATTATTTATCTATAATATATGTAAAGTTTATTATATTGATTATGTTTATTAACTAAAGTATTATAGACAATTCTGAGTGTTTAGGTTATAAAAAACACAATTGAGAGCAACTTTGCTTGAGCTTTGCGACGACTTTCGACTGACAACTGACAACTTTCAACTCTCAACTGCAACTGACGACTGACGCTCCAAGTCGCTCTGTCAATGCTCTTGTAGACGCTCTCCCAATTATCAGGGACGCGCATAACCATTCTGATGCGGACAACACCTCTTCACATTCGACCCTCCTGATCATCATCATCTGTCCCAGATGATTCCGGATCGTCATTGTCAACAACATACCTCCACAGCTTCATATTTTCGGAGCTTGTGCTCGTCTGATTTGTTCCTTCCACTTGGGCTGCTTTGCGTACATCATAGCGGCCATTCCTCTTTATCTTAGTTACCTCATAAGGGCCAAGAAAACAACTGGCCAACTTCCGGCCTGCGACAAATTGGGTTCGCTTGATTGCGACGAGATCACCCATCAAGTACCCATGATCCTGCCTGCGTCCTTTGTCAAAGTTGCGTTTGTAAGTCATCTGTGCTTCTAGGATATTCTTCTTGGCTTAGTCACGCAAACTCTCTCGCTCAGCATTAAAGTTATTGATGAATTCTTCGTTGATTAGACATAATACTCGACACCTGTGGGACATATTTGTACCATTTGTCTTCTGCAGACAGCTTCGATATGACGGCCAGTATGGATCGATTCACGCGTTCTGTGGGACATATTTGTACCATTTGTTTGACTCTTCTGCAGACAGCTTCGATATGACGGCCAGTATGGTCGATTCACGCGTTCTATTTGGTTTCCCGAAACGTATGTGACGATGAACTTTTCAACAAAGTCGAATCCAATTAAGGCATTGGACTCAACTGCCTCATCAGGCACAATGATAAATTTCTGAGTTGTATGCAGATCGTCAACAACAACATCGGCAACAAAGGCTCCTTTCGGTTTTGTGTCTTTTTTGCCCAGACCAGTCAACGTAGATTCGTTCCCATGCACTTCGATGTTTGGCAAATGTTTCGCAGTGCTTTCCGAGAATATTGACACATCCGATCCTGTGTCTACAAGCAAGTCAAGCAAAACACCATTTACGGACATCTTTTTAGCTCATCGACGATTAACTATATTGCGGACTTTAAAATCTCCACGAGTATTCTTTTTATCGTTTCCACCATTAAGACGGCAATTCCTAGCAAAATGTCCGTTCTCATTGCACTTAAAACATTTTGTTTCTGACTCTTCTACATCCTCATCAGAGGCGATCTTTCTGAGATAGTGAGAATATACTCCTGAATCGACTTCTGTTTATGCTTTTTCCGTTCTCTCAACAGTTGGTGGCCTTCAGCGCTATTTAATTCACACCCAAATTCTTCGATTAGACAGCTTTTCAAATTGGCATAGTTGTTAACACTTACTGATTCCAAAAACAGTTTGGCAGCACCTTTCTTCTTGCCTCTCGCCTGTGCGTACATTTGCTTTTCGTTAAGCTCAAATGCATCTGCATTGTACTCTAAAACTTCAAACCATTTCCTTGGGCCAGTTCCATTAAATTCTCCAACAATGTTTTCAAGGCAATTCGATGCCAAATGGACTTGGCTTTCTCGCTGCTCGTCGACTTGTATTTTAAGCGTCAGCAATTGCATCATCTGTTGCAATTGACTTTGCATTTCCACGGCGTTAGCCATCGCATGTTCCGTTTCCACTGTTTCAATTTTGTTTATTAGGTCAAGCGCTGTTTCGGTCGTTGCTTCTGTGATTTCTTCGCTCACTGTTCCGATCACTGTTTCGGGCACTGTTTCTGTCTTTCTCTCTCTTTCCTCTTTCGGCTTCTGATGCCGAATTTTTTGCGGCACTGATGATGCTTTGTCTGCTGATATTGGCGCCACAGCCACTGCGTTTCGCGCCTTTTCCTGCGAATTCGCGTCATTAAACACTTTGTATGTATACTGCTGGTTCAACTGTGTCCACTTTTTGGTCTCTTTTTTCTTTCCTTTCACGCACGTACATATACGTATGTATTAGTATAACATCGATCGTAGAAACTGAATCCAACTGGACGGAACTGGACGGGTTCCTAAATGTAAACTTTAATAGCCTAATCCAACTCAGAATGGGACGAGCCCCCAAATGTAAAGTTTATTATGTATATTGATTATGTTCTTTAACTTAAGTATTATAGACAATTCTGAGTGTTTATATAAAACACAACTGAGAGCAACTTTGCTTGAGCTTTGCGACGATTTTCCACTGACAACTTTCGACTGACAACTGACAATGATCAACTCTCAACTGCAACTGACGACTGACGCTCCAATTGGCTCTCTTGACGCTCTCCCAATTACCAGGGACGGGCATATTCTGATGCGGACAACACCTCTTCACATATATTTCTTTATGGATAATGGAATATCGGTTAGACAAAAATGACGTTTATAATAGATTCTCGATGTATCTACTTATTATTAAAATAAAAAAGCAATCAAACCATTTATATTAAGGTTGAGTTTAATAAAAATAATCTCAATTGATAAGAATTTTCATGTTACATATTGAGGATATACATTTCCAGACAAATATTTATGACCGATTCTTAAAAAAATATTGTATTCAAATGTTTAAAACAAAATGTCTGTGATCGTACCGATGGCGAGGAAAAAACTACATTCTCTTCGATGCTTTGAGTCAATCTGACTGATCATGTCCGCTGACACTATCCAGCCAGACATCTGCTTATAATCAAAGAATTTTCAACACTTTCAATTTATTTTGATTTCCCTTCATTTCATTTCTTGAATCTTTTTGCGCAATGCTTTCAAATTAACTTTAATTTACACAGAGTTCAACAAAGAGTCTCGTCAATTAACCGAGCAACGCAAATGATAAAGTCTTGTGTAAACTAAGTGAAACTGATGAGCAATGCTGCGAATGGAGATGGCCAAGTAAAAGTTATTGCAAGCCAAATGACAAACATTGCCATAGACTTGGGCCATAAAGAATATACCGTGTAAACAGAGGGAAAGAAATAATAACAAGACTAAGGCGACGTCTAGACGGGTTCTGTCTCTGTTTCTGGTTCTGGTTCTCCATCCTAATGAGAAAACTACGTGGTTCAATTAGCAATAGAAAAAACCTCTATAATACCTTTAGCCGTTATGTAAATTGACTTTTTTGATTTCCGTTCTCAGCAAATATCAAAACTGCGCCGCTTATCTGCATTGATAGCTTATCAATTCTATTGGCCAAGGCAATACGCTTTGAAAAAGAAGAAAGATTTATCAGAGACACGTTCTAAGGGGAAACTTTATTTTTTGTTGATCGTTCCTTTGAACTACTATATAGGATAGTATACATGTTCTTTCAAATTACTTGGGCGGAAAGGGGCGTGGCAAAATCTTTACACTTGAAAAATGTGCGCAATTACTAAGCGCATATACATACCAACTATGGTGTCTATAGCTAGAATAGTTTTTGAGAAAATCGGTTTTATTTAATTTGCGGGGGCGTGGCAAAATTTTTACAAATACAAAATTTGCGCATTTACTAAATAAAATATACATACCAAATTTTGTGTCTCTAGTTGCTATAGTGTTTGAGAAAATCGGTTTTATATAATTTGAGGGGGCGGTAAGGGGCGTGGCAGAAATTTGAAATAAACTTGTTCACTCTACATACTACACGAATCTACATACCAAATTTGGTGGCTTTAGCTCTTATAGTCTCCGAGATCTAGGTGTTCATACAGACGGACGGACGCACGGACGGTCGGACGGTCGGACGGACGGATGGACGGACAGACGGACATGGCTAGATCGTCTCGGCTGTTGATGCTGATCAAGAATATATATACTTTATGGGGTCGGAAAAGCTTCCTTATGCCTGTTACATACATTTTGGCGACTGTAATATACCATTTCACCCTATGGGTGAAAGGTATAATTACAAAAGTTGGCTTTATCTATTAGATTATATTATTATTTTTAAATTCAGAGTTACATAATAGTATTTAAAAAAAACGAATATGTTTATTCTGTTTCCGAGTCCAAATCGTGATGCTCAGCACTATCATTTGGCTCAGCAGGAATGAGCATATTTATGGTTTCCCTTAAAAATGGTTCATGTGATTTTTTTTTTGTTGATTTCATACAGCTTATGAGTGGGTCGGAAGTTAATAAAAACCTTTGATAGATGTCGCGATTGCATTCTTTCCTTGAAAACTTTCTTGCAAAGTTGAGACGGTATGAACGGAAATGTTTGTTGCGCTCTTCTGCTGCTTATAGTTGTCCAATTGGCAACAATGCATTTTCAATTATGCCAGCTCCGTGTAATAGAATTTTATGCATAGTGTGGGGCATAGGATGCCAAGCATATAACTTTATATATATATTTGGCAGTATCAATTTTGAAGCCACTGGTAATGGCTTCTAAAATAACATTAAATCTATATATAAGTTCATGGTTTATTCCTGTAATGTCAGATGCCAAATAAGTGTATTCGAAAAACCTACTAGTTTTCCATCATTTGCGTTGCCAAAGTTGGCTTTAGGCATGTCTACCAATAGTCCAGTTTCTAATCGAAATCGTTCTTTTATTTTTTTTCTCTCTGTTCTTTTAATGTTTTTTCTTCAGTTGTCTTTCTCGCTCTATATTTTTTTATTGCCAATTTATATACCAGGTGTAAAATGCTTTTAAAGAGTCTTATGCTGGCGTGTAATATTGAACTTCGAAATTCTAATGCAACATTTTTGTTACTTAAATCATTGAAGTTCTTTGATGTGGCACCACATACATATGTAACACCGACTTGTTGAGGTTGTGTTAGTTGCCGCGTTACACACTTTTCCATCAACCATGGTCATCTTCATAATACGATTAAATTTAAAAACGTTCTGATCTATAGACTCTTCAGTGGACGCAAGAGCTTTGCAAGCATTCTCCACAAATTTTATATCATCCTTGGTTACATCGGTGGTTTCTTTAACGAACCTGAGCCGAATCGGCCGACAAAAGCGTGGCGAAGAAGGTGTGGGATTTTGCTAAACAATCTTTTATAGTCTTTTCCACAAACAACTTGCAAGGGAACAAAAGAACTTATATTTGCATCAGAGTCGGCATCATCAACAAATTTTTGTTTAAACCTCTGTTGTTGTGAGCCATCACATCCCCATTTGCAAATAATATTTAATGACTCTCTTTGGGTTTTGTTAAGAGTAATTAACAAATCTTGCAAATAAATCGATAAACGGGTTACTGTACGATCCATTAAACTTTGAAGGTCCGTGTACACGCTAGTACCAGTAATTTTCATAGCTATTTTAAGTGGATAGCATTCTTGTTTAGCTTTCAATAATAGATCATAACAGAGATATTGGCCTTAGTTTGTTGCTCTTATTATTTCGTCAGGATTTTCCAAACTTCGTATTATGATTTTTTTTCAAGAATACTTCCATAGTATTTCCTGCTACAGACCATCTTTGTTTGACTTGTGATTTGAAATGTGAAAATTTATGTTTCAAAGATTTTTTGATAGTTTCAGAAACTTTGGAAGATTCGAGGAGGTAACTTTTCAAAAAATCTAGTTTTTCTTCCATGGTTGGTAAATTTTGAATAAATACCTTCTCGATCTCACACCAGAGGCTAGTGGTTTATCTAGTGGTAAACCTAAGCAATTACAAGACGCACCTATACAACCAAAAGCGAAATGTCCAAAAATAAAAATTAAAAATTAAAAAATTATAAAAAAAAATATTATATAAAACAAAAAAAAATTAACAAACACAAATGACGAAAACGAAAGCAAAAACTATCAGCAGCTACCCTTTTCATTTTTATATCCGTAAAACATTGATAAACACAGTGATACGAGGGGAGCCGGGGGTAACACAAATAAAACTTGAAGTTATCAAGAAAAAGACGTTCACAAAATACACAAAAAAGGTTAGGTTATTCAAAAATACACAAAATATATTTAATTGGTCAATTTAATCTTCCAATAAGAATACATTAAAGTAAATACCTTCAACTTCAAAATTCATTATAAATAATATTTTTGTGGAGTACTCTGTCACACGTACTATCCCTTTGAAAAGCGTTTTTGTTGTGGCAAAAAGCAAGCAAAGCGTAGACCGCCTTCAAGCATGAACACGTGCCAATGTTTTCAATGGAATTTTTCGCAAGTCCAGTTAGATTTCCATAAAAATCCGGTTTGCCATCAAGGTTGTTATATAATTTGTGTACATTTTGGCAAAATGTTTTGTGATTGATATTTTGATTTTTAGGCTAAGGCCACAACCACTGTGCACAAGGTCTCCAATTTTTTTTTTTTTTTATCGGCGCGCAAAAACTTTGACTAACTATATTTCGTGAATAGATGGCTATAGGTGGCCAACTATAACTTCATATAATTATTAAAACTATGCATAAATTATTAAATTAAAAAAAAATTTCAGGGACGGACAGGGAAAGTAGTTATAAGCCCGTTTGAAATTTTTTTATACCCTTGCAGAGGGTATTATAAAATTGGTCAGATGTTTGTAACGCACAGAAGGAGACGTTTCCGACCCTATAAAGTATATATATTCTTGATCAGCATGAGAAGCTGAGTTGATATAGCCATGTCCGTCTGTCCGTCTGTCCGTCCGTCGGTGCGTATGCGTTTTACTCAGCCATCTTAAGAGCTATCGGGATGAAATTGGGAAAAATAAAGTATGAAAATTGGGAGAATCGGACCACTATATCATATAGCTCTGGAGGAAACATTTTTGTAAAAATTGGAGTATCGCCATGAAATTTACCAATATGATAGTATTATATATAAAATCTCAGATCCCAAAATTTGAATCTGATCGGATATATAGAACACAAGTTACAGCCGATATAAATCGGTTCAACTTGCTGCCTACTACGTCATCATCAACTCAACAGAGCACACGCATGCACACATACAGACGCAACGCTACATAATATATGTGTATGCGTGCGAGTCGCGGCATGCGTGTAAAAGGGGATGGGGAAGAAGAAGAAGAAATTGAAATGATATTTGAAAGGTTCTGTGCATTAATGAATTGGGATACAGAAAAAGAGTTTGGAACATGTAAAAATATAATATCTCTTAAAAATTCTGTGTATCTTAAGTCCTTGTAAAGTTGACTATGAGCAAAGTATTTTACATACACTTGCAAGCTTTATTTGGCGTTAAAACGGATCTCAACAGTTTTGTCATGACTTCTTCGTTAAACCTGGGCTTGAAAATGGTACGTCTTATTTTTGTTTTGAAGGGCACTTCTACTTTAATATTGGATTCTTGGAAAATAATTTGTATATTAAAATCATTAAGTGTACTTTCACTTCTTTTCTTTCATTAAAACCATATCTGTATGGTCTTGTATAACGCGGAATATTGTCTGTTGTAGGAATTTTATGTTTAACGCTGTTTGTGAATGTAAATTGGTTCTTATTGTAAAATAGATCCGCAAATTCTAAACAAAGTTTCTTTAAGACCTCGATTTCTTCCATGTTTAAGTGATTGGTTCTTATTTTTTCTTTAAAGTTAAATGGGCTTGCTGTTATATTTAATTCGTTTTGAAAAGCCAAATTTACCTCGATGTATTGTTTCTTTATGTATGGAGTTACTACTAACGGTTGATCAAAACAATTTTTTTTTTTTTTTTTTTTTTTTTTAACGTTTAATATATATTTGTTGAATCTACTCTTAAATTAGAGCCTAACAACAAGTTTGAGATATTTTTCTTAGACTAGTACTTAAGATAAATCCTGGGGATATTGCAGGCGGCCCTAATCACTTGTTATTGGGTTGGTCTGTCATTTCTTTTAAGACGAGTTCTATTATTAGTTCGCGTAAGGGAATTGGCAAGAACATTTGGGTGTGCATCCAGTTTCGCAGAATACTTTAGTTGTTGAGTACCTATTTCAGATTTTACGCTAGGTATATTTAGATCATTTTGAATGTTGTCGTTTCGTATATACCACGGGGCCCCCCGTGATTGATCTTAAAATCTTCGACTGCGCTCTTTGTATAATATCGACATTGCTGGTACTTGCATTTCCCCATAGTACGGCTCCGTAAGTCCAGATGGGTTTCAGTAAGGAGTTGTATAGGAGGACTTTATACTCCAGACGTAGAGGGGACCGAGCATTGATGATCCAATGTAGGCTACTCGCTTTCAGTTTAAGCTGTGACTTTTTTGCTTCGATGTGCTTGCGCCAAGTTAGTCTTCTGTCTAGGTGGATGCCAAGGTAAGTGACATCCACGGCTTGAGGAACTGGTACGTTGCTTAGCATTAGAGCTGGACAGTTTCTTCTGTTAAGCGTAAATGTAACATGTTTGCATTTCTGCTCGTTGACCCGGATACGCCAGGTTGCTAGCCATTCCTCTACCACCTTAAGGTGTTCCTCTAGTTTTGCAGAGGCTTGTATTGGGCATTTGGATCTGCTAAGGATTGCCGTGTCATCGGCAAAAGTGGACGTTGTAAGTCCTAAACTCGTTGGTAAGTCTGCAGTGTACAGCAGGTAGAGCAATGGGCCGAGTACACTGCCTTGCGGTACACCAGCTTTGATTTCAAAATCAGCGGAGACGGAGCCATTACATCTTACAGCGAATTTCCTATTGTAAAGGTAAGATTCCATAAGTTTGTGTGTGTACTGTGGCAGTTTTTGCCGGATTTTGAACATCAGACCCTCCAGCCAAACTCTATCGAAAGCCTGGGCAACGTCGAGAAAGACAGCCGCACAGTATTCTTTTAGTTCGAATGCTGTTCGTATTTCGGATGTTATGCGATTGACTTGTTCAATTGTACCATGTTTTTCGCGGAAGCCAAACTGGTGTGAAGGGATTGTGTTCTCCGATGCCAGAAATGAGTTTAGGCGGATCTGCAGGACCTTTTCAAAAGCTTCGAAAGACATGGCAGCAAACTAATTGGCCTATAGGATGATGGCTGGGTTTTGTCCTTTCCCACTTTAGGAATCATGATGATAGTGGACTTTTTCCATGTTCTTGGGAAGTAGCCAATTTTTATTATAGCGTTGAACAGTTTGCAGATATATTGTATTGCAATGATAGGGAGCTCTAGGATCATTTTCGGTGTGACTAGGTCATGGCCAGGGGCTTTTTTCGGCTTTATGTGGTTTTTAATAACTGCAGTGATCTCGTCCGATTGGAGTTCCGAGTACTCACTATCCGTTAATGTGTTCGAAGGGGGAAGTACAGATGAGTTTGATGTTGGATTTGGCTGGAAAACCATTTTAAGATGTGTGGCAAATACGGATGCCCTCTCTTCGTCACTGCGGGCCCATCCACCGGTTGGACTCCTTATCGGTGAAATTGTCTCTGTAGGAGCGCTTAAAGTTGGGTGGGCTATCCACAGAGGATGTTTAGTGCTGGTTGGACTGAGCTTTTCTATGTATTTCCTTTGAGCCCAGCTTTCTTCTTGTCTTAACGCCTTGGAGAGGTTGCGATTAGCTTGCCTTAGGCGAAGTTTTGCTGCTGGTGATCGAGTAATCTGCCATTCTCTTCTTAGACGTCGTTTTTCCGTTACTAATTGTTCTATCCGCCGGTTCGTAGGCCTGTCAACAGGTTTGGTGTAAGAAGAGGCATGTGGAGTAGATACTCTTGCTGCAGCTCCCATCATCGACTCAAGTGCAGAGACGCACATATCAATGTCCTCTGCAGCATCCAGTTTCGGCGAACAGTCAATGTGGGCACTCATGTACATTTTAAATTTAAGCCAATTTGTTTTGTTGTTTGTAAGCCTATATGGGCGATCAAGTACTTGAGGTCTTGTTAATAATGTGAATAGCACTGGAGAGTGATCGGAAGTTAAATCTAGTAGTGTTTCCGCAGTGATCCGATTACGTGGAATCCTCTTGGTTACTGCGAAATCAATCAAGTCAGGCACTTTCTGTGGATCTGTGGGCCAATAAGTAGGCCTACCCGGTGAGACGCAATCCATCTTATTGAGAGGGTTGACTATTGTGTTGTACAACTGCTTTCCTTTAGGATTTACCAGGCGAGATCCCCAGTGCGTATGTTTGGCGTTATAGTCCCCTGCTGCAATGAAGCGATCTCCAAGTGTGTTAAAGAAATCGGTAAATTCCTTTTCAGAGATTGAGAAGCGTGGTGGGCAGTACAGGGCGACCAATGTATCGGTTTTAGGTGCTGTGTTTCAAATCTGTTGAGGAACGAGTGTTTTATACGGTTTTTGATTAGGATACCGGTCCCGCCATGAGCTTTTCCGTCTGGATGGTTTGTTGCGTAGAAGGTATATTTTGGTATTTGAAAATTATTTTTTGATGTTAAATGTGTTTCCGAAATCAGCAAAACGACGATTTCACTTGAGTCTAGGAATAGTTGCAGTTCATTTTTGTGGTCCGGCTGGGGGTTTGCGCCCGTTTAGGTGTGATTTAAGATCCTTAAAGACAGGACATCCTCTGTAGTTGGCCGTGTGGTTCCCTCCACAGTTGCTGCATAGTCTTAGTGCGACGTTGTTTCTGTCCTTGGTGCAAATTCCATCTTCATGATGTTCGCCGCAGCCAACACACACTGACCTAAGATTGCAATTGTTAGAGGTGTGGTTGTATCTGCTATTTCTTAAGTAGGGACCGATGGCTCAATCCCCTTTAACACAACCTGGAGCCCTTTACTGCTTTTTAGTTGGTAGGTATAGAAGTTGATGTTAGCATTACGGAGGTACTTTTCGATGATGCGGACATTGTCCTCAGTTTGGGCTTGACATTTAATTTCTTTAATGTTACCCCTATTGAGAGGGGTTACAACAAAGTTATTTGCCCCTACTGTTTCTACTAGCTTCGAAATCAGGGCGCTGCAGTTGGCTCCACGGATGTATAAAGGGGGTGGTCTAGCCGATTTAACTTTATCTACAGCGCCGGCTTGATCGTCTTGCTGATCGGCTAGAATTTTAAAACGATTATCGCTAAGGGGTGCTACTCGTTCATTTGGTTTGGTTATTTTCGGCGTATTGCCACTTTTTTTCTTTTGCGGGCTTAGCTTCCGCTTAGTTATTTTAATATATCTGTCCATTCCAGTTTGGACAGAAGTCGTTGGGTTTACTATTGTGGCTGACTCTGGGCGACTTGTCGTTGACGGCTTGAGGCAGGTCAATACTTCGGCAGACGTTGCAGTAGTTGCTGTCAACGAGCTGACGGTGCTGGTTGTTGTCA
Organism: Drosophila insularis; assembly: GCA_018903935.1. NCBI lineage: Eukaryota > Metazoa > Arthropoda > Insecta > Diptera > Drosophilidae > Drosophila > Drosophila insularis. The sequence continues at coordinate 32,092 of JAEIFP010000933.1, forward strand.
ACGAGCTGACGGTGCTGGTTGGTGCAATCGGTGACCCAGTTATCGATATTGATGAAGAAGCACACTGCTCTCTCCACGGTAGGTTGCTGTTAATTGCTGAGTGGCTGGCACTTTCGGTGTTATTGCTTACGTTAGCATTCGGTGGGGTCGTCGACACCAAACAAAACAAATGACTTTAGTTCGGTTCCATGCCTGTCTCTGGTTATAAACCCTGGTTGGTTATTGAGGCTGCTAACTGAAAAATTTTGCTATCGTTAATATTATGTATTTCTAACTGATAGTTATTTTGTTTGACCTTATAAGGAAGCTCTGGCTGGGGTATAACACTCAGTCTCCAGAGTCCCGTCTACAGAAAATTTATTTGATCTGTAGGCCTTGAGAGTATCATGAGTGAAGCGGAGGCCACCTAAAAGGACGGAAAATGGAAAATGGAAAGGGTTTAGGGAGAATCCTAGAGAATCCTTGTCTACCAAGCGAAGCCCGCTTGGCCGAGATCCGTTGCCTCTTGGACTGGGAAAGGGTGAGGGGAGGTAGACACGAGAACAAGTATTAGAATGATTAGTGGATGGAGGGGGTGATGAAGAGAAACTGCATCGAGTTATCTTGACTGCCAAGCGAAATCCTGCTGGCCAAGATTCGTTGCCTCTTCACTTTAGAGCGACTGAGCCTTGAGATCAGTGGCTGACTTCGATTGCAGGAGAATAACTCACCCCGCCGAAATCCACTGATCCTTCGGCTCCACTGTAGAATATTACGGGACAAAGGTAAAGGGAAGGGGATAGGGTAGACGTGGTTTTGTAAAAATGCAAAGCGTAACATCAGATTTTATTTGTAGTGAACTAATTTCTAAACAATCATTGTTCATGGGGGCAAAAAGGGGTCTCTACCGCACTCAAAGCTAAAAAGGAAACCTGGATAATGAGCTCACCTGTTCTAATCCTTGTATTGAAAATCCTTGCTCTCTTGCTGCTACTTGTTGTTCTTCACTCGTCTGCACACTATGATGGTTACTTGCTAAGTGATTTTTCTCTAATTCTATGCCTATGCTCAAACTCACCCTTGCTCTGCCTACTTATATCCTAACGGTGAAAACATACTATGCTTCTTACGCTTTAGCACGCGTCACGATCTCCGTCTCTCTCTTTCGCTTTCAAGTTCAAGAAGGAGAACGGTAATATTGTGTCTCGTCACAGCGTGTCCTTACTCCGGCGGACGAAATGGACAGCGACCCGTTCCGCGACTTCAGTTGTTTCCTGAAAAATCGATGGTCCGCGTACACCAAGAAACAATGGTTCCGCCGTGAGCTCAGGCCGGTGCTGCTGGGTTGTTGGGTGATACCAATGTTGGGAGTGCCTGCCGATGGCCAAAATCGGGCCATGGAGAGATCTAAGGGCATCTCCTCGCCGTCGGGGCCTGAGTCGGTCTCCTTCAGGCTGGTGACTACCGGGGGAAAACCTGGTGTCGACGAAGGGTTGACCGGTTTGTACTCGGACCGCGGAGGGGTGTCCAGTGTGAGGGAGTTTCTCTCTGCGTGGATCCTTGTTAGGACTGGCGACTGACAAGATAACCGACCACTCCGTTCGTGTCGTGCACAGCGTCGATGGTACGTAGTCAGTTCGTTTTCCCCTAATTGTAGGGATTGTCTCTCTGATGATTGATTCTCCAGAGTAACGGGGCGACCACTTCCATGCGCCGGAGTTGGATAAGGGTGTCGGGTTGGTTCATCCCCTGCTGTGCACCAGGTACGGTGAGTACTAATGCTTCGTATTCCCCCTCACATATGGAGACCATCTCGTCAACAATCCGGGCTATATTTGCTTCATGATCATCAGTTTCTTTACTTGGTTGCGACTTGCTGTGAAATATAAGAAATTTTAAAACAACCCTGTACTCTGAATTTCCCAAACAAGACCCTACGAGTGCGGTTTACATACAGGCTATGACTAAAACTAAGATACAATGTTTAGATAATATACTCCGAGTATCAGCGCGAAGAGCCCCTCTTTAGGGGGGACGTTGGGTAGGCGCACCCACCAACAAGTGGTCTCCCTTGAAAAATCTTTAGGTGGTGGCCTCGTGTGGACCGTGGGTACGTCGGTCCCGAAACCGTTGTCTTCAGAAGACCTGAGTTCTTGGAGTTCGTTGTCAAGTCAGCTAGACCTTCGGTGCATCGCTCACACCCGTGTGCTTCGTGTAATCTAACAACATTGCTGGAAAGAAACTTGATTATTTTATACGGGCCTTTATACGTATGTGCCAATTTCGCGTTGAATCCTTCGTTGGCATTAGACAATACATGTTGCCTGAGCATGACCACGCTTCGGATACTTGGACGACATTCACGTCGTGACTCTCGTGTTTTACACTTCTCTTGTGTTTTACTGTTTTCACTCCCACAATGTTTTAGGTGAGGGTGGCCGATTCCTAGGTCACCCATACCCAGGTCCCGTTCAACTCGGAGTGCGGTAGAATCCCCACTATCGACTCCCTCAGAGAGGCACCTTGAATCTCTCTATCCAATGCTGGTAACTTTTGCTCTTTGTTCTATTCTCTTGTTGTTTTTTTTTTTTCAATTATTATTTATTTTTTTTAAAACTGCTCTTCTTGAGTGGCTCTGCCGATAGCTCCGTTGATGACTCTGTCGCTAGCTCTGTCGATAACTCAGTGGCTGACACCATTAATAATCCTCTCGGAACCACGGTGCTGATGATATCATTAATCCTGTCGAAAACTCTATTGATGACTCTGCTGATGACTCTGCTGCTGACTCTGTCGAAACCCTGCCGGAGACTGCCGATATTCTTCACTTAGAATTGTATGACTTTGTGTGTTAATTTTATTTTTTTTTTATACCATACACCCATAGGGTGAAATGGTATATTAAAGTCGCCAAAATGTATGTAACAGGCAGAAGGAAGCTTTTCGGACCCCATAAAGTATATATATTCTTGATCAGCATCAACAGCCGAGACGGTCTAGCCATGTCCGTCTGCCACGCCCCCTACCGCCCCCGCAAATTATATAAAACCGATTTTCTCAAACACTATAGCAACTAGAGACACAAAATTTGGTATGTATTTTTGCTTAGTAAATGCGCACATTTTGTATTTATAAAAATTATGCCACGCCACCTACCGCCCCCGCAAATTAAATTAAACCGATTTTCTCAAACACTATAGCAACTAGAGACACAAAATTTGGTATGTATATTTGCTTAGTAAATGCGCAAACTTTGTATTTATAAAAATTTTGCCACGCCCCCTACCGCCCCCGCAAATTAAATAAAACCGATTTTCTCAAAAACTATTCTAGCTAGAGACACCATAGTCGGTATGTATATTTGCTTAGTAATTGCGCACATTTTTGATGTGTAAAGATTTTGACACGCCTCTTTCCGCCCCCGTAATTTGAAAAAACTCGATTATCTCCCTTAATTTTCTACCTTGTGCAATCAAATTACACACTTAAATTTGATACTAATATCAAGCAAACTACCAAATTTGATCAAAATCGGACTAAAAATAGCCAAGTTATGCATATAAACGTTTTTCCATTTGGCCGGAGTTGGCCGTTGGCTGGTGGGGGCGCTAGGGTGCTCGCATGCTTGAGTGAGCGAAATACTAAGATATGCTTGTGAAAAGCATGTGAACAGTTTTTGTTAAATATGAAAATGCATTGGTTATTATAGATTTAAAATATTTGTTTTACTGGTGTATGGTATACTCAAGTCGGCGAGACGACTTACTTACTTCATTTTAATTTGTTATTCTCATTTCACTGTACCCATCATTTTCCATCCATCCTTTTTTTTTTTAATTTGTTATTCTTGATTCACTGTACCCATCACAAAAGTGAGAGGGAGATGGCAAGAGAATGCTCATAAGAATATAAGGAGAATCCTAGAGATGCTGCAACGGCTGATCTTGTCTGCCAAGCAAAGCCCGCTTGGCCAAGATCCGTTGCCTCTTGGACTGGGAAAGGGTGATGGGAGGTAGACGTGAGACCAAGTATCAGTAGGATTAAGGGATGGTGGGGGTGATCAGGAGAAACTGCAACCGCTGGCCAAGATCCGTAGACTCTTCACTTTAGAGCGACTGAGCCTTGAGATCAGTGCCTGACTTCGATTGCAGGAGAATAACTCATCCCGCCGAAATCCACTGATCCTTCGGCTCTAGAATATTACGGGATAAAGTTAAAGGGGAGGGGGTAGGGTAGACGTGGTTTTGTAAAAATGCAAAGCGTGCCAATTAATAGTAACATCAGATTTTATTTGTAGTGAACTAATTTCTAAACAATCATTGTTCTTGGGGGCAAAAAGGGGTCCCTCCCGCACTCAAAGCTAAAAAGGAAACCTGGAATTATCGAGCTCACCTGTTCTAATCCTTGTATTGAAAATCCTTGCTCTCTTGCTGCTACTGGTTGTTCTTCACTCGTCTGCACACTATGATGGTTACTTGCTAAGTGATTTTCCTCTAATCCTATTCCTATGCTCAAACTCACGCTAGCTCTTATATCTTACTTATATCCTAACGGTGAAAACATACGATGCGTCTTGCGCTTTGGCACGCGTCATGATCTCCGTCTCTCTCTTTCGCTTTCAAGTTCTTTGCTTTTGCATTTGGCGTTGTCATGGCGCATCGGCCGATGCTGAGAGATTGTCCTTTCCGCGACGCATCGTCGCCGCTGCCACGCCGGTAGCCAGGATATGTCTCTTTTCCAGCCGAAGCATTTCATTTGTCATTTAACTGTGCCATTTTTCGTTTCCGAATGTTTTACTTCGTTTATGTTGAGTGTGTATGTGTAACCGACATGTAGAAATGTGTCGTTTTTTTTGGCTGATGCAATTTCCAAAAAATTAAAATAAATTTTTTGTTTTATACCGATTTGACTATTACTTAACTTTTATCATTTTCCACTATTTTTATTCAGCTTAAGCGTTACTCACTCTTAGTTTTAGAAAATATTTCCTTGAAATCCTTTGTATTATTTAATTTGAACACTTTATTTAAATTGTTCGTTTTACGAAAAATGAATGTAACAGGCAGAAGGAAGTTTTTCCGACCCCATTAAGTATATATATTCTTGATCAGCATCAACAGACGAGACGATCTAGGCATGTCAGTCTGTCCGTCCATCCTTCCGTTCGTCCGACCGTCAGTGCGTCCGTCCGTTTATGAACACCTAGATCTCGGAGACTATAAGAGCTAGAGCCACCAAATTTGGTATGTAGACTCGTGTAACAAGTTTATTTCAAATTTCTGCGACGCCCCCTACCGCCCCCTCAAATTATATAAAACCGATTTTCTCAAACACTATAGCAACTAGAGACACAAAATTTGGTATGTATATTTGCTTAGTAAATGCGCACATTTTGTATTTGTAAAAATTTTGCCACGCCCCCTACCGCCCCGCAAATTAAATAAAACCGATTTTCTCAAAAACTATTCTAGCTATAAACACCATAGTTGGTATGTATATTCGCTTAGTAATTGCGCACATTTTTCAAGTGTAAAGATTTTGGCACGCCCCTTTCCGCCCCCGTAATTTGAAAAAACATGTATACTATACTATATATTAGTTCAAAGGAACGATCAACACAAAAATAAAGTTTCCCCTTAGAACGTGTCTCTGATACATGTTTCTTCTTTTTCAAAGAGTATTGCCTTGGCCAATAGAATTGATAAGCTATCAATGCAGATAAGCGGCGCAGTTTTGATATTTGCTGAGAACGGAAATCAAAAAAGTCAATTTACATAACGGCTAAAGGTATTATAGAGGTTTTTTCTATTGCTAATTGAACCACGTAGTTTTTCTATTGTGCAGAAAATTCGTTAATCCAAGTGGAGGAAAAACTCATTTTCGTCATTGGAGGATGGAGAACCAGAACCAGAAACAGAGACAGAACCCGTCTAGACGTCGCCTTAGTCTTGTTATTATTTCTTTCCCTCTGTTTACACGGTATATTCTTTATGGCCCAAGTCTATGGCAATGTTTGTCATTTGGCTTGCAATAACTTTTACTTGGCCATCTCCATTCGCAGCATTTCTCATCAGTTTCACTTAGTTTACACAAGACTTTATCATCTCTTCCAGCGCCTCTTGTACTTCATCTGGTTCTGAATTTGTGTTGCTCGGAGGTGGGCAGTTATCTGCTTGGGCTCGCGCGTAACAGGCTTTGTCCTGGTGTCATAGGGGCCACTTGAACGTACTGCGCATAGTATCGTCAACGTCCGCTATGGTAATAAGACATCATTTGAGTCTATAGTCGTCGACGATGAACGAGGCAGACTTTACACCCCTTGATGTGGGACTTCACCAGATTCTTTATCCGTGGAATCCAGAATTTGGTTCGCAGATACCGCACCGTTGATTGCCGCCATGCAACGTGATGAGGTGGGTGAACGGTCGATGGATGTATCCGGTGACTCGTAATGCCCTACCATAGTCCGAGAAACGTTCGCTAACGTCATCGAGTATTGTGGTCGCGGTGGTGTGGCACTGGACTCGTTGCTCCAGCTGGGTGTCTGGAAGTTCACTATTGAGAGTTGGCCAGTACTCGCGATACCGCCGGAGCCAGTTCGGCCCATCCCGCCAGAGGCTACTGGCCGATAGCTCGGCCGCGGAGACTCCACTTGCCAGATCAGAGGGGTTGTCCTCGGAACGCACATGGTGCTTTTGGAGATGCTGGATTCTCGATGGGCAAAGAAGGTGAGTTAAGGAGGGTTACGGAATACCAAGATACGTCAATAAGTCGAAAACATAATCCGATTTGACTAAAGTAAAATGATGATTCTTATTATAAACGGTAATCAAATTAAATAATTGGATCATTTCAGGCATCCAAAGGCCAAGCAGGTAGCGAAAAAACCGCTCACAATAGGGTGTACAATGATGCAAAAGAAAACGTTGAACAGAAAGAGAGAGAATTCAGAGCGAATTTGGGATTTGGTATGAATTTTGGTTACACGGAGGAGACAATTAGAACATTCGATGGAACAAATTCAATTGTAATTGAAAAATGGCTTTCAGAATTCGGAATTCAGGCTCTTTCGTTGGACTTTAATGACCTTTAAAAATTAGTTTTTGCAAAAAAGTCGTTAAGAGGCAATGCGAACCCGTTTGTTTTGAGTGAAAGAGGTATTAATTCTTGGTCAATACTCAAAAACTTCTAGTTCAATAAAAATTTAAGTAATTATTCAAATTTAAATAATTTATTAATTATTCAAATCGCCCAATATTCAGTTTTAAATTTGCGATTATTTTTAAATTATCAAACTATCATTTATTCCCATGTACTAATAATGTCTCAACTTTGCGCGGCTCTAGCACCCATGAATCTCAAGCGATTTCAAAATTTTGGTTTCATAATCTCTGAAGTATTCCCTATCGATTGTATATATCATTTTTTGCCAAACGCGATCATGAAAAAACTTTTGCAACGCTATCCGAGCAGAGCGTGGGCCAATATACCCCCAATATCTTTTATAAAAAATATTTTTTTTATTTTTAAAAATAATAATATTTTGAAGGCCACTGTGCGTCGCATATATACCATCGCACATATAACCTTAAAATAAAATTTTTTTTTTTTAATATTTTTATTTTTAAAAATTATTATTTAGCTAATTACTAAATATTAGGTTTTTAACTTATGGTAGAATACACACAAAGGATCAACCAGGATCCAATGCGGGATTAATTCCTATTTTTATTAAAAATTTTTCCAATTTAAAATTTTATTTTGCCAAAATCCGAAACCCCCCAACCCCAAGCCAAAAACAAAAAAAAAAAACCCACCCTAAAAAAAACCCCTCCAATTTAATTAAAAAAAGAAGAGTATTCTTATTTGCTTGTTTTTTTTTTTTTTTTAAATAATAATTTTTCTTTATGTTTTTTTTTTAATACCTTATATGCCTTTCTTCACTGTTAGATTGCTAATTACCTGTTTTGGAAAAACTGACAAGAGAGGTAAATGTTATTTAAGTTGATGAAAAATTTGCCCGTTTACCTAATTGGATGTAAATATTAAGTTTTTTACCTTATTAATACAAAAAGGGTAATACAGATTTTTAATTCTACCTAGTTAATTCAAAAAATATAATATAATGAGCTAATTGTTCCTCTCGTTTGCGACAGTTTATTTTGAACTTCATTAGTGCAAACATCTTAAATCCGGACTGAATAGTATTTGTCAATATAGTTCAAGACAGTTTTATTTATTTGTGCAAAAATGTTAAAGAAAGAAAGGATTTTGAAAGTTCTCACGAGTGTGAAAACCCAAATGATTTTGAATTAGAATTGCTGAAGGAGATGAGCGTTTCATTCGAAAACGCTAGTATGGAGCTTAAGGTAAAAATCAAATATACAAAATATAACTTAAGGCGAAAATAGATCGCAAGCGGTAGAAATCTGGCAAATTTCGTAAAAAAAAATAAAGTTTGGCTTGAGGAGCACGAAGATGATCAACCATCAACTAGCCGAGGAAGAGGAAGGCCGCATAAAGATGTGGAAGATTGTTCAACGTTTACAAGGAAACGAAAGCTTCAGGGTGCTACTGAAAGCATTACAACGGAGCATCTTTCAGAAGCACTTTCTTCAAAGTATGAAAAGGAACAAGAGAGGGCAAAGGCGAGCATTACGAAAGCTGTGCAGATCGCCAGTCCTATTTGACTACATAGGATTAAGGAAAGTATTCCAACCCCACCAAACTTAGTCCCCACAAAGTACACTGAGGAAGAGACGTTTTCCTTATTAATGGACCTAGGATTGACGAAGGAGAAGTACGAAATTTTAAGGAGTTACTTAAAAAGTCATAAAGTCGACGTTCTTCCCGGATACAAAAAAAATTGGATTCGCCAAGAATGAAGCAGTACCGGCAAATAAAATTATAACAGAGGTATCTGGATCGTCTTCCCGAAAATTTTACATTACTCAACGAATGGGGATGTGATGGATCATCTGGACAAAGCGCCTACAAGCAGATTATACACACAGAAAACGAAGCTATTTTTGATGAAAATATGTTCATGGCTTCTTCCTTTGCGCCTAAGAAGTGAGAAATCTTCGACCGTCATCGACCCACTATTGTCGCCCTTTGTTATTCAAATATGCAAAGGAGTCCTCAAAATTAATTAAATCAACTGATAACGACATAAAAAATCAAAAAAGCCAACTCAAACCTGCTGTTTTTCAAACCAAGCGTGGAAAAACATTTACAGTTAAGTTTGATTTTTTCCTAACAATGATTGATGAAAAAGTGTTAAACGAAATTACAAACACTTCCTCAACGTTAAGGTGTCCAATTTGCAAAAAAACTCAACGATTTCAGGACTTAGACGATTCAACCAGTGAGGTGAACTTCTACGAATATGGAATTTCTCCGTTGCATTGCAGAATTAAGTGTATGGATTTTGTTCTGAAGCTAGCTTACACACTTCCTCGGCCAGAAGAAATAAAAACGGATAAAACACCTCGTGAGAATATTCAGATTAAGGAGAAGGAGATTATACAAGCTGAATTCTCTCGGAAGCTGGGACTAAAAGTTGACTGCCCAAATTACGGATACAGAAACACAAATGATGGAAATAGTTCAAGGAGATTTTTTGAAAATGATGAAATGACATCTTCAATAACAGGTGTTAGTCAAGAGATCATTAAAAGGTTGGCTGTTATCTTGAATATTATAAATTGCAAGGAAATGGTAAATGGTGAAAAATTTGACGAATAACTTCAAAGACTCAACTTTTGACTGAATTGTATCCGCAAAAAAAAATTACCCCAACGGTACATAGGATTTTGGTATACGGAAAGGATTTAATAGAATATGAGTGTTTAGCTCTCCAATTGAGCTATCCGAAGAAGCACAGGAATGTAAAAACAAGAACTACAAAAGGTTCAGATACACTAATGCATTAAAAACTTCTCGTCTTAGACAAAATAAAGACCTTTTTAACATGCAGCCTCTTCGGACCCACTTATTGCGTAACTGAGACACGTGCGGTCACGAAAGGATTTGGAAAATAGCAACTATAGTCCCGAAATGTTGAGTTTATTAGATATTGATGTAAATATTAAATTATTTTGAAGAAAATCAGCCATCAATAGCAAATTTTTAAAATTAACCTAAAAATAAATATGAAGTAAGTAAGTCGTCTTGCCGACTTAAATATACCATACACCAGTAAAACAAATATTTCAAATTTATAATAACAAATGCATTTTTATATTTTTAAAAAAATCTGTTCACATTCTTTTTACAAGCATATCTTAGTATTTCACTCAAGCATATGAGCACCCTAGCGACCCAACCAGCCAACGGCCAACTCCAGCTATTGGCCGGAAATTGGTGTTTTGCTTGATATGTAATGTACAAAACCCGGAATGAATCCATATCCCCTCTTAGTCAAAGAATCTTCATTGATCCAAGAAGAGGTCAGGTTCAGCCTATATAGGTAGTCTCTATCGCAGTCCCGAATCATCAAATTAGGCCAAAGCCAACACATCTACGGGCTTAATGTATCGAGCAGTTTGGTCCGGGTGGGACTTCTGGCTGTCGGCTAGCAAACAGTCTTTAGGGGGTGTTCTTCGGACCAGCATTACTCAACACACCCGTAGTACATAAAATAAAACAAAGTCCCTAGAGCACGAATATTACACAATTACTTAACCAAAAGAGATGAACTAGAAGGATAGAGAAAAAGAGTATATCAGTATCGCACGAATAGGAAAGCTATGAGGATGTTAATGTAGCTTCACGTCGAAATTATCCCAAATACAATTTAGTTCACGGCTCACATTTCGCCACAAGGAAGATCACACAACTTTTACTCAAACATTATAAATGATATTTATTCACGAGGGTTATGGAATACCAAGATACGTCAATAAGACGGAAACATAATCCGATTTGACTAAACTAAAATGATGATTCTTATTATAAACGGTAATCAAATTAAATAATTGGATCATTTCAGGCATCCAAAAGCCAAATTAGGGATAGTGTGCTTTGTTTTGTTGAATCTTAATTGTAAGGTGGATATATATAAAATTATAGATATTCAAAAATGAAATTGTCAATTGGAATTTGGAAGTCGTTTTCGTTTTAATTTTCGTTTTAATTTTTTTAACAATGATTGGCAATTTTCTTTTTCTTTGATATTTTCTTTAAGCTTTACTTTACTTGACAGAGTTTTTTCTTGTTTGCAGATCATTTGACACTGAACTCGCTTTCCGTTTGCATAAAAAAAATCGGGACATACCAGATCGAACATGATTTTTTTTTGTCAAGAACTTAGGACTTACCCATCCGTGTGCCCTGTAGGAAAAAAAGGAAAAAAAATTTAAGGATAATATAAATAAATAAAATAAAAGGTTAAAGGGAGGGAAAAAAAAAAAAAAAAAAAAAAAATATAATTAAAAAAAAAAAAAAAAAAAAAAAAAAAAAAAGGAAAAAAAAAAAAAAAAAACCTGAAAAAAGGACAGTTACTACCTAATGTCCTTAGCGCGATAGGTTCCTATTAGTTTGCCATTTAAGTCTTCTAGGTACACATAATAACAGTTCCCTAATCTCTCTCGAATTCGAGACTTTAGCCACAACAAGTTTAACTTAGCACTAACGCATTTTGGAATTTCTCTCTTCCAAAATACGTCTACAAGACTTCTTGTGCTACCTTGAAATTAACATCCTTGGTTCTCAGATTATATACCTTTGCATTCTGATGCCTGTGATATATTCTTCTTGAGTAAATTACGCCGTAATGCCAACTGATCGTCCTTTTGCAACACGTTATTCGATTAATTTAGCATGTTAATCTTTTTGAGAAGAATGTATTGGGAACCACGCCATAATTAAAAGCCAAACAAAGCATGCAAAGGAGAGCATCCTATACTCTGATGATACGAATTCTTTAGTGCACAACTTGTAGTAGGTATGTGTAGATCCCATTCGCTGGTCCTCTTTGAGATAGGCGCGTATTGCTACACTGGGTTTTTGATCCTCGGCAGCTACGGTCACACCAGGAGGGGTGACTGGATTTTTCCCATGGGCATCGCCATTTAATCTAATACGAGATTGCAACCCGAACACCCGTTCTTCTTTTTTTGATTTGCCTTCCTTGCGATTGTAAAATTTTCCAACCCGCATCCTTCTCGTGTGTGTCGGGATACATTGTCACTTGCTACAAATAAATATTAATTACTTTAAAACGAAGTTCTCGCGCGGTTTAATTACACTACTCACGCACAAGACCCCTGAAGACTTTGGCACCCGCCAACCACTTGCGGCTTATTTGGATTCTTCCGCCCCGCCACAAACATTGGTCCTTCGAGCCGGATATCCTTCCGCTCCTCCAGCTTGCATCGGCGGAATTCCTGATAAGTACAAAATTTCATTATTCATTTCATTTGCCCTACATACTAATAAAAGTGTGAGGTTTTCCCGCTTTTCCATAGCGACCTACACACTTTTATATATTGTATGTACATACCTGACCTGTTCCAAGGTTCCATGGTAATTCCTAATCCTTATCGTGTTTGTCCAACGTTTTCGTTTTCCATTCCTCGATTACCCTTTTTATTTAGGTTTATTTTCCTCGCACTGGTCCAATTCCACTTTTGTACATATGCATTCACATGTACATGTGTTTTTCACAGCTGTTTGCCAAGTCCGCGCGTATTTGAAAACCGGTGCACTTGCTTACACATGTACATACATACTTACATACATAGTCATACATTGATGCACGCACATATGTACATATCCACAACACATAATCTATTTCGGTGTCGCGCAAAGATTTAACAAAAAAAGGAGGGGAAAGGAACCCAACATTCAACTAAATGACAAATTACTTACGTTTGGTGTGAACAACGCGGGTGCATACATATCTACATACTTACCTGTGTACTTACGCATGTACGTACATATGTATATCAAGGTATTGTGTTTGTTTCGCGCACAACACTCGCGGTGTGTAAAAAACGTTCGTTTTGTTCTTTTTCCTCCGCACAATCACAAACAAAAAACCAAAAAAATTAACATAAATAAACCACAAAACCAAAACCAAATATATAAGCAGCGGCCGACAGCTGTTTTCGGAGTAGTGGTGACACGTGAGTCGAGTCGTGATATCGATAGGCGGCTCAAGTGCGCCAAATTCAAATCACATTCTTTCCGATTTCCTTCTTTCGCCTACGTATATCCCCGTCCATATTTATAAATAAGACACAGATAATTCCTTCCGGCCATTATTTTGCCCACATATATATCACATTTATAAATTATATATATATTTTTTTTTTTTACGGCCAGTATTTTGCGCACATATATATATCCGCCCATACTTATAAATAAATATATATTTTTTCCAGCACTATCGGGCCCATATATTTATATCCGCCGATATTCATAAATACATATATATATATATCTTTTTCCCAGCACTATCGTGCCCATATTTATATAGCCGTCCAGATTTATAAATTATTTAAATAATTTTTTCCGGCCAGCCTTTGCGTACATATATATATCTGCCCATAGTTATAAATAAATATATTTTTTTTCCTGCACTTTCGGGCCCATATTTATATATCCGCCCATATTTATAAATTATACATATATTTTTTCCGGCCAGTATTTTGCGCACATATATATATCCGCCCATATTTCAAATAAATATATATTTTTTTTCCCAGCACTATCGGGCCCATATTTATATATCCGCCCATAATTATGAATTATACATATATTTCTTCCGGCCAGTATTTTGCGCACATATGTATATATAAAAAAAATATATTTTTTTTATTCCAGCATTATCGTGCAAATATATATATCCGTCTGTTTGTGGCGGGGCGGAAGGACCCGATATAGTAGCAAGTGGTTGGCGGGTGCCAATATCTTCAGGGTCTCGTACGTGAGTAGAATGATTAAAACGCGCGAAAACTTCGTTTTAATTCTATGTTTGCTTTATTTAGTTCACAAGATATACCGACACACACACGAAATGGTTCGGTTGGAAAAAAGACAAATCGCAAAGTATATATACAGGAGGTGAACGGGTGTTCGGGTGAAAATCTCGATTCAGTCTAATGGCGATGCCCATTGGAAAAAACCCAGTCACCCCTCCTGGTGTGACCGTAGATGCCGAGGATCAAAAAACCCTCCTCACTCTTCACTGCTCTTCGCCGCTCACTGCTGTTCACCCGGTGGCGTGAACATACCGCCCCCTTGCAACATGTTGCAATTGCCACCCTGGACATATAAAGGACGGGGGACGGCAACGTTCTGGAGCGCCTAGATCCCACAGGAGCCGGAGACGACCCATCCGAACACGGTGCTCTGGGCTGCGGGAGTACCGCTATGACCGGGCACACAGCCTGGTTGGATGACCTCCGGATAGAGGTCTGCCCCGAGTACCACGGACACCGACGCCGGCCGATAGAAATAGGGGTCGGCCAGGATCAGGGTGGCGAATTTCTCCCGAACCGGCGCCGCCACTTCCCGGATGGGAGTGCGGATGAGCAAGTCCTCTTCGACCCGGAATATAACGTTCCGTCGGAACGTCTCGTCGGACCTCGACTCGAGGACGGCCGTACAGGCTTGGTCGACCCCGACCTTGGTCACAGCTAACCCCAGGGACCGGGCAAAGGAGCGATTGATGCGGCTCTCAGCCGCACACGCATCGAGAAGGACGCGGGTCTCGAAGGATTTCGAGCCATTGCCCAACCGGAGAACTGCGGTTGGCAGGACAGTCGTCGTCCTGGCGTGGAGCAGGGAGGATAAAGAGATTTCGGGTGCGCCTTCTGGGGAAGCGGAGCGGTCGGACGATGATCGGGAACATGGTTGTAGCGGGGGTGCAGCACGCCCGGAGGGTGATTGGCTGCGCCGCCGGGCGGAGCACGTTGTCTCGGCGTTTGGTCGGCCATGTGGAGCAGGGTATGGTGCCTTTGCCCGCATCGTCGGCAACCATGGCGAGTCCGGCACGCGTCGGATGAATGCTCGTGTGCCAAGCAATTGGGACAATACTTGTTGATCAGCACCGCCCGGAGCCGCTTTTCCCCTCGGAGGTTCAGGAAGCGCTGACACTGCCGGAGTGCATGAACCCCCCGACAGACCCGGCATCGGTACACGTTCGTCCCATGTGGAGCAGATCGTTTGCTGCGGTGGTGCGGCAGACGTGTGGGGGCCATGTCGCTATGAAGGGGGGAGCTGAACGAACTGTAACGAAAGAAATTACGTAGGGGGGAAATTACGTATGCGCGGGAACGAACAACATGCACGGAGACGAGGACATTCGGAGGGAACATAGAGGGATTGGGAGTCACGATACGGTTTTAGGCTCAGGACTCCTGCTGTCTTGCAACAGAATAAGCTTCGCCACGGGTCTTCGGATAGACCCACGCGCGGTGGTGACATCAGCCACTCGGACGAGACCGTCAGCCCCGGGCAGAGTGCGCTCAATTCGCCCTAAGCGCCACTCGTTGGAGGGGAGATGATCTTCGGACACGATCACGAGGTCGCCGGTCTGGATGCTGCGAGTCGGTGACTTCCACTTGTTCCGTTTGTGAAGCTCCTTGAGGTACTCACTCTTCCAGCGGCGGCAGAAAGCCTGCTGGATTGCCTTCAGTCGCTGCCATCGGTTGATCAGTGACATAGGCTCGACCAGAATTTCCGGTTCCGCAATGGATAAGAGCGGTCCTCCAATCAGGAAATGTCCCGGGCTTAGGGCCAGCAGGTCCTCTGGATCCTCGCTCATGGGAGAGATTGGCCTGGAGTTTAGGCACGCTTCGATCCTACACAGGAGAGTGGAAAGTTCCTCGAAGGTGTATTTGACAGTGGACGAAGACTTGTAAAACAGGGTCTTAAAACTTTTGACCCCTGCTTCCCACAGTCCTCCCATATGGGGCGCGCTTGGCGGAATGAACTGCCAGGATAAAATGTGCTGGGGGAAATGCCTTCATTATATCCAAGCTTGGTGGCGTTCCAGGAAATCTTGTTCGAGCGCCTTTGAGGCCCCTACGAAGGTTTTGCCATTGTCGGAGTAAATGCGCTGGGGCATTGTCTCCGTGCGACAAACCGAGAGAAGGCTGCAAGAAATCTTTCAGTGGTGAGGTCGGAGGTAGCCTCGAGATGGATTGCCTTCGTGCTGAAACACACGAAGACGCAGACATAACTCTTAGTTATGAGACACGCACGCCCGGTGTAATTTTTGATCTCGAACGGCCCTGCGAAATCAATGCCCGTGTGGGTGAAGGGCCTGGAGTACGTGATCCGTTCTCGAGGAGGTCACCCATCATCTGGGTCTGTAGTCGTCGACGATGCACGATGCAGACTTTGCACCCCTTGAGGTGGGACTTCACCATGTTCTTGATCCGTGGGATCCAGAATTTGGTGCGCAGATACCGCACCATCAGTTGATTGCCGCCATGCAACGTGATGCGGTGGGCGAATTCGACAAGCAGGCGAGTGAAATGAGTACTATAGGGGAGGAGAATAGGGTGACGTTCATCATATCGGAGGGACTCGGCGGCCCGGAGTCGTCCGCAGGCGCGGAGTAACCCATGCTGATCGAGAAATGGATTCAGATTGAGTAGCGTGCTGGATGATGGCAGGGGTCGCCCTTCCCCCAGGGCCCGTACCTCCGCGAGGTATTCCCGACGCTGAGAGGTCCGAATCAAGGCGCGCTCGGCGGAGAGAAGTTCGTCATTGGTGAGGTGAACCGTGGAAGGCGTCGAAATCCTTTTGGTGGCGAAGCGTAGGATGTACGCGATGACTCGTAATGCCCGAGGGTTGTCCTCGGAGCGCACATGTGCCCAGCTTTGGCCACTGGTGCTTTTGGAGATGCTGGATACCCGATTGGCCACGAAGGTGGACCAACTGCACGGGGGTTTATTGAGCCAAGCCAACACGATGGTAGAGTCGGTCCAAAACTGGGAGGTTGCAGGTGGGATTGGGAGTTCAGGAACGATCGACGCCCAGAGATCGGCTAGTAAAACCGCTCCGCACAACTCCAGCCGAGGCAGTGAGACTGTTTTGACTGGAGCTACACGGGTCTTAGCCGTTAATAAATGGACTGCTACTTGATCGCCGCACCGAACCCGCACATATAGGGCTGCTCCATACGCTTTCTGTGACGCGTCACAGAAGCCATGAAGCTCCCACGAGAGCTTATCGCTGGTGTTTAGCCAACGGGGAATGCGGAGTCGACTGAGGACTGGGTAATCCTGCAGGAATTCGTGCCATTGCTGCAGCTGGAGAGGCGGCAGAACATCATCCCAGCCCAGTTCGGTAAGCCAGATTTGTTGCATGAATATCTTCGCTCGGATGACAAATGGGGCTAGCCAACCAGCGGGGTCAAGAGTTTAGCGATATGGGACAGAACCTGCCTCTTGGTGATCGACTCCTTCAAGGGGGTCCGCTACGGTGAAGAAGAAGACGTCTTCGGCAGCTTGCCAGCGGATGCCCAAGGTTTTGCAGTGCTCGCGTCTTCCAGCTCGAGAAAGTCCTCTCGCAGCAGGTGCTCTCTCGGAATGGCTTGAAGTACTTCCTTCTTATTGGAAGTCCACTTCCGAAGCGGGAAGCCCGCAGATTGGAGGGTCGCTTGAAGCTCTCGTATGGCGAGACGGGCGTCGGCTTCAGTGTGAGCGCCGGCAAGGACATCATCAACATACATGTAGTTCCGAAGGATTTCGCTCGCCTGAGGATACATCGCTTGCACGTCTTGTGCCAGTTGTAAAAGGACTCGGATCGCCAAGAATGGCGCGCAGTTAACCCCAAACGTGACAGTTTGTAACTCATAATCCTGAATATTGCCGCAGATGTTTCGGTAGAGGATTCGCTGAAAGGGGGTATGCCTGGGGTCGACTCGGATTTGTCGATACATCTGCGTTATGTCGGCGTTGAAAACGAATTGAAAGAACCGCCATTTCAGTACCTGAAGCGTGAGGTCGGCCTGAAGAGTGGGGCCGGTGTGCAAGACATCGTTGAGGCTGACGCCTTGTGTGGAGGGGCTCGACGCGTTAAATACCACGCGTACCTTAGTGGTGGTGCTATCGGGCTTAAACACCGCGTGATGGGGGAGATAGAAGTTTTTCCCACCTTGAGGCGGCGTCACCCGAATCATGTGACCCAATTCCTCGTACTCTTGAATAATGGCATCGTACTGCGTTTTTAGGACGGGATCCTTGAGAAGGCGTGCTTCATTCCGCGGGAATTGAGCCAGCGCGATCGGTCTTGAGTGGCCCAAGTCAACGCTATTCGGACCTTTGAAGGGTAGGGACACAACATATCGACCGTCCTTTCCTCTTTGGGTGGTCTCCTGGAAGTTCCGCTCGCAGAATACGTCATCCTCCTTTTCCGGTTTTGCGGGAAGGTCTTCCACCTCCCAAAACTTGGTGAGGAGTACATCAAGTTTTGCTTCTGGCCTAACTCGCGTCTGTGCCGCGAAAACTGATCGAGACACCGGAGGGTCAGGCATGATAGCTCCACACAGAACCCATCCAAAGATGGTTTCTAGCCCGACGAACGCACCAATATCCTTTTTGATCCGTTCTCCGAGGATGTGGGGAAACAGGTCAACACCGATAATCATGTCAATAGGCGCGGGCTTGTTGTAGTACATGTCAGCCAGGGGGCGATCGAGGCACGGCGTCGGAACCGTATTAAGGAATGGAGCTGTTGGAATGGCCCCTGACAATTTGGATACGACCAGGGCGGAGACCTCGATCTTGTTCAGTCTGTCACACGGGGGAGACAGCAATAGCAGACACACCTTGTCGGCGCAGCCTCCATCACTCTGGCCCATGCCAGTAACCGCAGCGTCTACTGGGTAGAAGGGGGGCTGGACCATGCTAAAGACACGCTCGGAGAGAAAGGTTGAATCGGCCCCAGAGTCGATCAACGCCCGAATATGGTGATCCACACCACGATGGTGCAGCGTGACAATCGCAGTGCCTAAAAGGCCCCTGCCTGGGGTAGATGCAAAATAACTTTGAGCATTTGTGAGCTGGTTGCTCGTGGACGGACCCTCTGTGGCGCTGGATGGTGGGACTTGCGCAGCGGACGGCGAGGACACGGACACATCACGAGGATGCAACAGCGTATGATGACGTTCCTTGCAGGTATGGCAATTATGCGCACTGGAGCAGCCCTTCACTTGATGACCGCGGGCAAAACAGTTCAGACAAAGTCCCTGCTGTCTAATAGTTTCCGAACGCCTCTGAACAGGCATATCAAGAAAACTAGGGCAGAGCCGTATAGGGTGATTCTCCCGTTGGCACAGCTTACAAGAAGCCGGTTTGAGCTGGGCTTTCGCGGGGAACGCTTGGACCTTCATCGTTGCAGAGGATTTGCGGGGGCCAAAGGGGATGGCTTGCACACTTGGGCCCGACTTATGTTCTTCGGTGGCATCCAGGACACGATACCGATCGGTAAGAAATTGGTTCAAATCGGACCAATTTGAGACGACAGTCTTATTTGGCACTGATTGCTCCCACAGGAGGATTGTGGCCTTCGGCAATTTGCTAGTGCAGATGGCGATAAGTAGGACATCCCAATTCTCCGTACTAACACCCGAACGCTCAAGCGCGGTAAGACCCCCTTGAAACGCAGTCTGCAGCTCTCGCAAGGATTTGCCCGACTCTTGTGCCACCGCGGGAATCTGAAGGAGTTGTCTGGCTTGAGTCATGACAAGCAGACGGCTATTTTCGTACCGTGCGGTGAGGTTCTCCCACGCGGCCTGGAAACCCTCATTCGTCAGGGGGGACTTGGCTACGATGGTTCTCGCTTTCCCTCGCGTCTTGGTGTTCAGGTGATAGAGCTTCTCCACTTGTGACAAGTACGGGTTGGCGATATAAATGGCGGCGAACAAATCGCGGAATGTGGGCCATGCTAGGCTGTCGCCATCAAATGTCTCCACCTCACACGGAGGAACTCTATGCCCCGCCGGCCTCGACGGAGCGGTGGGCTGACGCATAAGACTCGTCATCTGTGCCGAGAGCTGTTCGATGCGTTCTCCAAACAACGTCCCGCATCGCACATACGCCGCATAGGCGTATTCGTGCTTCGCCTTGATGCGGCTTATGTTTGCCAAGCTTTCCTCGTCGGTTTGGACTGTCAAGGCCTTGTGACAACGGGAGTGTTCCATCTCGACAGTTGACCACAGCGATTTGAGCTGCTCTAAGTGCATTTTAAGGAAAACAAGGGCACTTCAGAAGTTAGAGCTTCACTCTCCCGAGCTTCGAACAGAGTCAATGCGTCGCACGCCAGAATGAAATCGGAGAGGGACATTCTGGAGTGTTCTCTGCGCTGTTGTGATACGGATCGGGTGACGGGAGCGTCAGAACAGTGCGTCACAACAACGTGCGGGATCTGGGTCTGGGTTGAAAGCTTGGAACGACCTTTGTGTTCACTCGAGTCTTTAACCGAGAATCTGCGACCCTGAGGGAGGCTGGACGAAGACGGACGGGATCTTGGGGATTCGCTGCGGCTGCGAACAGACGAGAACTTGCGCGAAATATCCGTACGCTTCACGGTCGCCGGAGTTATCGGAGGCCGAACCTTCTCCGGAGTTGAAGAGGGAGACGAAAGACCGTTAGACTTCGGCGCAGCCTTGGACGGCTCCGTGGACATACTCAGGGGACGACCTTACCGTTGAACACCGAGTTTGTGGGTTTTGAGAAAATGAGGAAAATTTGAGGAAATGAGAAGTGGACTGTATGAGGACGCAAGAGCTTTCTCACTGTGCACCGCAGGATTGCGGGAGAATTATCTCGCGTGCGGCTCGGAAACGGAGCCCTTTTAATGGGGATAGATGCGGAACAATATACGAACGCACGAGTGCGGATCAAAACTTGCACGTAGACAAGCTAAATGATTACAAAACAAGTTTGTATGGATTCGTAAGTAACGCTGGGAGTACGTATAAAACAAAACACGGAGGAAATATATAAATAAAGATGTATAGGATAAAAGAAAATACGTTTTTGTATGGATCTGGATCTGGATATATATATGTGCGCACAATACTGGCCGGAAAAAATTATATATATAATTTATAAATATGGACGGATGTATAAATATGGGCCCGATAGTGCTGGAAAAAATATATATATGCATTTATTTATAAATATGGGCGGATATATATATGAGCGCAAAAGGCTGGCCGGAAAAAATATATTTATAATTTTTGAATATGAATGGATATATAAATATGGGCCCGATAGTGCTGGAAAAAATATATATGTATTTATTTATAAATATGGGCGGATATATATATGAGCGCAAAAGGCTGGCCGGAAAAAATATATTTATATATACAACAAAAAAGCTTCTGCTCTCTGACGTGACGGTCGTGTTTTTTCATAGCTCCTGAGTTTTTATCAATATTTATTGTTTTCTCTCAATTTTTAATTGTGCTTAGTCTGTTTACTTTTTCGTTGGTGTGGTTTGCTTGAGACCCGTGTGTTTTATTTGCAGAATTTGCCAAATTAACTAGTTTTTTTTTCGTGATTAGTGTTTGGTGCATTTTATATATATATATTTTTTTCCCCCTTTTCTCTCTCGTCATTGCTTCTATAGTTGCTCCCCTCACCTCTCCGATCATACCATCAGTGCTAGTGTTTTTTTTTTATTATTTTATTTTTGTTGTTCTCTCTTTTTTGTGCTTGTGCTCTCTGCCGCGTAATTACTTTTGTAACGCTGCCTCTCAAAGCTTGGCTTATAACTGTTCTTGCACTCTTTCTTGTGCTGTGTACTCTAGCTGTCTCTTTGTTTTATTTGTATTTATTGATTTTATATCGATAATTATCTTAGTGCTTTGTATTTAAATTTTAAATTTTGTATATATTTTTGCCTTGTGTTCCTTTTGGCGTTTCAATGGCTTGTTGTCTACCTACTTGCAAGCATTCTGATCGTTTTGATGATCAGTATAGAGCAATATCGTGTTGGCTCTGCGAAAATCTTATTCACTTAAAATGTGCTGGCCTCAATGGCCGCGACTACGACAAATTTTCTGGTTTGTCTGTGTCTAAGCCTGAGCTTGGCTTAATGCGCTGGACTTGCCCATCTTGTGCCAGCCAGCAGCTTGATTTTAGCCGTATGTATAGGGATCTTCGTTTAAAGTTTCTTTCTTTAAACAAACTGGCCAAACAGCTGTCTAACGAGTGTGAATCTAGCGTACATTTATTGTCGCAATTTAAGTTTAATCCACCTTCTGATAAGTTACCCAAGAAATGTACCCTTGAGTTGCCTCGTAAGCAGTCGCCAGCACTCTCTATTACATCGTCTCCCATTTTACTTTCGCCTACACCATCTTCTTGTCCCTCTTTATGTTCTTCTTTTCAGATTGAAGTACCCATTACAAGCCCTGGTGTACCTCAGTCTATCCCTCACGGGAACTCTGATCAATCACAGGATCTTGCTGGCTCTCAATCACTTGCGGATCCCAATGCTCCTCCGCCTCCACTAACTGTAGTGCCTTATCGCAAACAATTATTTATCTCTAGGCTTGCTCCAGATACTTCTGAGTCGTCTGTGGCAGCTTACATTGGTAATATATGCCCTGCTAAGGTTTTAATTCAAAAGTTTAAGTTTTCAAGGCCTCGCGAAATCTCCTCTTTTAAAATTACTGTACCAAATGAGTATTTCTCAGCTATGGTTGACACTAATTTCTGGCCAGAGGGCCTAGTTGTACACGAGTTTGCGCCCAATAAGCGCTCCCGTCCGTTGCCTGTCCACCTTCCTAATTTATCTTCTGCTTCAAAAAACTAATAACGTCTAGTCTTTGCATATATTATCAAAATGTAAGAGGACTTCTTACCAAGCTCTCGAACCTGTTCTGTGATAGCCAAACCTTTTCGGCTGACATATTAGCTTTCTCTGAAACTTGGCTTAACTCCTCTGTTTTGGATAATGAAATTCTTTCTAATAACTTTATTTCTTATAGGCTTGATCGTGTTGGTCGTCGTGGCGGTGGAGTACTCATTGCTGTTAACTCGAATCTGTGTTCAAGTGTCGTGCCGATTGATCTGCCCTTAGGTGTTGAGTTTATTTGCGTCGAAGTTACATGTTCCAACTTTAGCTTATATATTTCTTGTTCATATATTCCTCCAGCTTCTGATATCATGACCTATATGCACCATGCTGATGCTTTGCAAACTATTTTTAATAGTCTTAAAGATCGTGATATCCTTATAGTTTTAGGTGATTTCAACTTGCCTAATATTTCTTGGCTTGTTGATGATAATCTATCTTTCTTAATTCCTTCATCTCAACATGTTTTTCTTGATTGCCTACTTGAATGTCCGCTATATCAGTTGAATTCTTTCCTTAACTCTTCTAAAAGAATCCTTGATCTTGTTTTTGTCTCTGATCCCACTGTTAGTGCTGTATCTCGAACACAGCCCCTAGTGAAACCTGAAGATCCTTATCACCCTACCATTGAAGTTACTATTTCTTACAATTCCGTTACTAAATCACTTAATAACATCGTAAATTCTCGTCGTAGATGTTTTCGTAAAACAAATTTCAATCTTCTTAATAGCCTTATTTTCTCTTTTGATTGGTCATTTCTATTTGAGTGCTGCGATATAGATTGTGCAGTGAAGTTTTTCTACTCTGCTCTTAATTCTCTAATTGATAAATGCGTTCCTTATGTGAATGTCTCTACCGTCTCCAGCGCGCCAGTCTGGTTCACACGTAGGCTCTCTAATCTCCGCAATATTAAATCGAGATATTTTAAAAGATTTAAAAAAACTGGTTCGCGACTTGACTATGCAAATTACTGTATAGCCAAATCTCAATTTTGTCTTTTAAACACTCAATGCTACAATAATTATATCGTTCGCTGTAAGGTTGAATTTTATAAGAACCCCAAAAGATTTTACAACTTTGTTAATTCCAAAAGACGCTCTAATGTACTACCTTCCACCTTCAGACTTAATGACCAGACTGCTAATAATGACTCAGATATTGCAGATCTGTTTGCTAATTTCTTTCAGTCGACTTATTCTACTACTGTTTCGGATCCCACAACCTATCCCTTTTCAATCCCACATTTAAATTGTATGTTTTTTCCTAGTATTACTGAAGACTGTATTATCTCTAGCTTGTCATCTATGACGTCTTCCTTCGTTCCCGGTCCTGATAATATACCTAGTTGCATCCTTAAAATGTGTTCGATTTCCCTATCCAAGCCTTTATCTCGGTTATTCTTTATATCGAGTGAGACTTGTAGCTTTCCCGATATTTGGAAGGAGTCTTTTATTATTCCGCTTTTTAAAAAGGGTAGCAAATCGGATGTTTCTAACTACCGTGGCATTGCCAAGCTTTCGGCAATACCAAAGCTGTTTGAGAAAATTATTACGTCTTCCCTTCAACACCTATCCAGATCCACTATTTCTCCTTGTCAGCATGGCTTCATGAAAGGTCGTTCGTCGCTTACTAACCTTTTAGAATTGACTACCCTTGTACACCATGGCTTCCGTAAAAAGTGTCAAACTGATGTTATTTATACTGACTTTAGTAAGGCTTTCGATACGGTTGATCATTCTATGCTTCTCGCGAAACTTAACATCATGGGTTTTTCCCCGAAACTGTTGGCTTGGTTAAAGTCGTATCTTATTGGCAGAACCCAAAAGGTGTCTTTTCGTTCCTCATTATCTAAAACTATTAAAGTTACGTCAGGTGTACCCCAAGGCAGTCATCTGGGCCCACTGTTATTTACCCTGTTTATAAATGATTTACCCTTGGCCTTGGTTCACTCACGCGTGCTCATGTTTGCGGATGACGTCAAGATTTGTTATTCCTATAATGATCCTTCTTTCCAACAGTACTTGCAATCTGATCTCGATGCGTTCTGTGATTGGTGCCACGTTAATAAATTACACCTTAACGCCTCTAAGTGTTCTTTTATGACTTTCAGTCGTTTGTCTCCGTTCCTAGCTCATTACTCCATTAAGTCTGTTCTGTTAGATTGTGTACCATCCTTTAAAGACTTAGGCGTTATGTTTGACCCTAAACTTTCATTTAATGTTCATATTGCTTCAATTGTCAATAGAGCATGCTGTCTTCTTGGCTTTATTAAACGTTGGGCCAAAGAATTTGATGATCCCTATGTAACAAAGGTTTTATACACTTCGTTAGTTCGCCCTATTCTCGAATATTGCTCGCCAGTGTGGAACCCGCAATATGATGTTCACCAGCGTAGTATTGAATCGGTACAGAAGCAATTCCTTAAGTTTGCGTTACGCGGTCTTAATTGGGACCCGAGTCTTCGCCTACCTTCTTATTCTGACAGACTTCTTCTTATTAATCTCCCTTCACTTTACAACCGTAGGCTCGTTTTTGGCATTCTCTTTCTCCATAAACTAGTCAACGGCGAAGTCATTTCCACTAATTTACTAAGTACGCTATATTTTTGTGTTCCCTCACGTCGGACCAGAAACTTTTTTCCTATTTACCTTAGTAGATGTCTGACTAACTACTCTCTTCACGAACCTTTTCGTGTTCTTTGCCAATCTTTTAACAACCTTTCTCACCTAATTTCTCCTCATCTTTCTGTCACTTCTCTTCGCGCTATACTTTTTAATCATCTACAGCGAAACCAATGAAAATATTCTGGACTTGGATTGGCTGCAACTCATCCCTGACCACATTGGCTGTGAATCGGGGCATAGCTGGCACCTTATGCAAATAAAACACCTCCACCGGGTCGGGGATGTTTAGTTGTGTATATAGCTAAGCTAGCTTTTTTAATTTAATTACTATTTGTCTTTAGCTTAAGCTTTTTCGTCGACTGCTGTGTTAGTTGACGTAAATTAATAAATTAATAAATAAAAATTAATTAATAAATAATTTTTGAATATGAATGGATATATAAATATGGGCCCGATAGTGCTGGAAAAAATATATATGTATTTATTTATAAATATGGGCGGATATATATATGTGCGCAAAATACTGGCCGGAAAAAATATATTTATAATTTTTGAATATGAATGGATATATAAATATGGGCCCGATAGTGCTGGAAAAAATATATATGTATTTATTTATAAATATGGGCGGATATATATATGTGCGCAAAATACTGGCCGGAAAAAATTATATATATATAATTTATGAATATGGACGGATATATAAATGTGGGCACGATAGTGCTGGAAAAATATATATGTATTTAGTTATAAATATGGGCGGATATATAATTAGGCGAAAAAAAGGGAATCGGAAATAATGTGATTTGAACTTGGCGCGCTTGAGCCGCCTATCGATATCACGACTCGACTCACGTGTCACCACTACTCCGAAAACAGCTGTCGGCCGTTGTTTATATTTTGATGTTGTTGTTTAATTATGTTAATAATTTTTTTTTTTTTTGTGGTTGTGCAAAAAAGGAGAAAACCAATAACAAAAGAACGCTTTTACACGCCGCGAGTGTTGTGCGTGAAGGCAAACAAAACAAACGATCAATGCATGTGGACAAATGCTTGATCTATGTATGTACGTACATCCATAAGTACACAGGTGAGTATATAGATATATGTGCACACGCGTTGTTCACAACAAAAAAAATAACGTAAGTAATTGTCATTTAATTGGAGGTGGGGTGGTGTTAAATCAATGCGCGACACCGAAATGGATTATGTGTTGTGGATATGTACATACATATGTGCAATGTATGACTATGTAAGTATGTATGTACATATGTAAGCAAGTGCACCGGTTTCCAAAGACGCGCGTGGGGAATTAATTTCGCACCTAATTCGAACGCGCAAGAAATCGCGGTGCATACGTTAAGTGTTATTAAAAAAAAAAAAACAATACTTTTTGGCCTTTTGTGTTGTGGTAAATGTGTGAAGGGATTATACATATGTACATGGATATGTACATATGCGCGTACATCAACAGATGACGATGTGTGTATGTACGTAGATACGCGCGTGCGGCAATTAGTTTGGCATTAAAAATAATTATTTCAACACATAAGAAAACGCGGTGAACACTTGGATTATTATTTTTTTTCTATTTTTTATAACACTTTAATATTTTTTTTGTTTTTTAACCCTTTACGCGGACTTGGCAAACAGCTGTGGAAATTACATGTACATGTGAATGCATATGTAAAAGAGGTGGATTTGGACAAGTGCGGGGAAAAATATAAATAAAGAAATGGAAATGTAATGGAAAACGAGAACGTTGGACAAACACGCTAAGGATTAGGAACTACCATGGACCCTTGGAACAGGTCAGGTATGTACATACAATATGTAAAAGTGTGTAGGTCGCTATGGAGAAGCGGGAAAACCTCACACTTTTATTAGTATGTAGGGGCAAATGAAACGAATAATGAAATTTTGTACTTATCAGGAATTCCGCCGATGCAAGCTGGAGGAGCGGAAGGATATCCGGCTCGAAGGACCAATGTTTGTGGCGGGGCGGAAGGACCCGATATAGTAGCAAGTGGTTGGCGGGTGCCAATATCTTCAGGGTCTCGTACGTGAGTAGAATGATTAAAACGCGCGAAAACTTCGTTTTAATTCTATGTTTGCTTTATTTAGTTCACAAGATATACCGACACACACACGAAATGGTTCGGTTGGAAAAAAGACAAATCGCAAAGTATATATACAGGAGGTGAACGGGTGTTCGGGTGAAAATCTCGATTCAGTCTAATGGCGATGCCCATTGGAAAAAACCCAGTCACCCCTCCTGGTGTGACCGTAGATGCCGAGGATCAAAAAACCCTCCTCACTCTTCACTGCTCTTCGCCGCTCACTGCTGTTCACCCGGTGGCGTGAACACCGTCCATATTTATAAATTATACATATATTTTTTCCGGCCAGTATTTTGCGCACATATATAGATCCGCTCATATTTCAAATAAATATATATTTTTTTGTTCCAGCATTATCGTGCCAATATATATATCCGTCCATTTATAGATCATATATAATTTTTTCCGGCCATTATTTTGCGCACATATCTATATTCAGATCCAGATTTATATAAAACGTATTTTCTTTTTATCCTATACATCTTTATTTATATATTTCATCCGTGTTTTGTTTTATACGTACTCCCATCGTTACCTACGAATCCATATAAACTTGTATTGTAATCATTTCGCTTCGTCTACGTGTAATTTTCGATCCGCATTCGTGCGTTCGTATACTGTTCCGCATCTATCACCATTAAAAGGGGCTCCGTCTCCGAGCCACACGCGAGAGAATTCTCCCGCAATCCTGCGGTGCACAGTGAGAGAGTTCTTGCGTCCCCATACAGTCCACTTCTCATTTTTTGTGGTTTTTCCAAAACAAAAAAAAACCACACAAACTCGGTCGTCTGTAAGGTCGTCCTCTGCGTATGTCCACGGAGCCGTCCCAGACTGCGCCGAAGTCTAACAGTCTTTCGTCTCCCTCTGCAACTCCGGAGAAGGTTCGGCCTCCAAAAACTCCGGTGACCGTGAAGGGTACGGATATTTCGTGCAAGTTCTCGTCTGTTCGCAGCCGCAGCGAATCCCCAAGATCCTGTCCGTCTTCGTCCAGCCTACCTAAGGGTCGCAGATTTTCGGTTAAAGACTCGAGTGAACACAAAGGTCGTTCCACGCTTCCAACCCAGACCCAGATCCCGCACGTTGTTGTGACGCACTGTTCCGACGCTCCCGTCACCCGATCCGTATCACAACAGCGCAGAGAACACTCCAGAATGTCCCTCTCCGATTTCGTTCTGGCGTGCGACGCATTGACTCTGTTTGAAGCTCGTGAGAGTGAAGCTCTAACTTCTGAAGTGTTTGTTTTCCATTAAAATGCACTTAGAGCAGCTCAAATCCCTCTGGTCAACTGTTGAGATGGAATACTCCCGTTGTCACAAGGCCTTGACAGTCCAAACCGACGAGGAAAGCTTGGCAAACATAAGCCACATCAAGGCGAAGCACGAATCCGCTTACGCGGCGTATGTGCGATGCGGGACGTTGTTCGGAGAACGCATCGAACAGCTCTCGGCACAGATGACGAGTCTTATGCGTCAGCCAACCGCTCCGTCGGGGCCGCCGGGGCATAGAGTGCCTCCGTGTGAGGTGGAGACATTTGATGGCGACAGCCTAGCATGGCCCACATTCCGTGATTTGTTCACCGCCATTTATATCGCCAATCCGTATTTGTCACAAGTGGAGAAGCTCTATCACTTGAACGCCAAGACGCGAGGCGAAGCGAGAACCATCGTGGCTAAGTCCCCCCTGACGAATGAAGGTTTCCAGGCCGCGTGGGAAAACCTCACCGCACGGTATGAAAATAGCCGACTGCTTGTCATGACTCAAGCCAGACAACTCCTTCAGATTCCCTCGGTGGCCCAAGAGTCGGGCAAATCCTTGCGAGAGCTGCAGACTGCGTTTCAAGGGTGTCTTACCGCGCTTGAGCGTTCGGGTGTTAGTACTGAGAATTGGGATGTCTTACTTATCGCCATCTGCACTAGCAAATTGCCGAAGGCCACAATCCTCCTGTGGGAGCAATCAGTGCCAAATAAGACTGTCGTCTCAACTTGGTCCGATTTCAACCAATTTCTTACCGATCGGTATCGTGTCCGCCACCGATGAACATAAGTCGGCCCCAAGTGTCCAGGCCATCCCCATTGGCCCCCGCAAATCCTCTGCAACGATGAAGGTCCAAGCGTTTCCCGCGAAAGCTCAGCTTAAACCGGCGTCTTGCAAGCTGTGCCATCGGGAGAATCACCCAATACGGCTCTGCCCTAGTTTTCTTGATATGCCTGTTCAGAGGCGTTCGGAAACTATTAGACAGCAGCGACTTTGTCTGAACTGTTTTGCCCGCGGTCATCAGGTGAAGGGCTGTTCCAGTGCGCACAATTGCCATACCTGCAAGGAACGTCACCATACTCTGTTGCATCCGAGTGATGTGTCCGTGTCCGCACCGTCCGCTGCGCAAGTCCCACCATACAGCGCCGCAGAGCGTTCGTCCACGAGCAACCAACTCACAAATGCTCAAAGTTATTTTGCATCTACCCCAGGCAGAGGACCTTTAGGCACTGCGATTGTCACTCTGCACCATCGTGGTGTGGATCACCATTTTCGGGCGCTGATCGACTCTGGGGCCGATTCAACGTTTCTCTCCGAGCGTGTCTTCAACATGGTCCAGCCCCCCTTTTACCCAGTAGACGCCGCGGTTACTGGCATGGGCCAAAGTGATGGAGGATGTGCCGTGTGGAGGATGTATGTCTGCTGATGCTCTCTCCTCCGTGTGGCATTCTGAACAAGATTGAGCTCTCAGCGTTGGTCGTGTCAAAATTGTCGGGGGCCATCCCAGCAGTTCCATTCCTTAACACGGTTCCGACGCAGTGCCTCGATCGCCCCCTGGCTGACCCGTTCTACAACAAGCCCGCGCCTATTGACATGATTATCGGTGTAGACCTGTTTCCCCACATCCTCGGAGAGCGGATCAAAAAGGATATTGGTGAGTTCGTCGGGCTAGAAACCATCTTTGGATGGGTTCTGTGTGGGGCTATCATGCCTGACCCTCCGGCGTCTCGATCAGTTTTCGCTGCACAGACACGA
Source organism: Drosophila insularis (assembly GCA_018903935.1). Classification (NCBI taxonomy): domain Eukaryota; kingdom Metazoa; phylum Arthropoda; class Insecta; order Diptera; family Drosophilidae; genus Drosophila; species Drosophila insularis. The sequence continues at coordinate 62,654 of JAEIFP010000933.1, forward strand.
GTAGGTCCAGAAGCAAAACTTGAGGTACTCCTCACCAAGTTTTGGGAGGTGGAAGACCTTCCCGCAAAGCCGGAAAAGGAGGATGACGTATTCTGCGAGCGGAACTTCCAGGAGACCACCCAAAGAGGGAAGGACGGCCGTTATGTTGTGTCTCTACCGTTCAAAGGTCCGAATAGCGTCGACTTGGGACACTCAAGACCGATCGCGCTGTCTCAATTCCTGCGGAATGAAGCACGCCTTCTCAAGGATCCCGTCCTAAAAATGCAGTACGATGCCATTATTCAGGAGTACGAGGAATTAGGCCAAATGATTCGGGTGACGCCACCTCAGGATGGGAAAAACTTCTATCTCCCCCATCACGCGGTGTTTAAGCCCGACAGCACCACCACCAAGGTGCGCGTGGTATTTAATGCGTCGAGCCCCTCCACGCGAGGCGTCAGCCTTAACGATGTCTTGCACACCGGGCCTACTCTTCAGGCCGATCTCACGCTTCAGGTAATGAAATGGCGATTCTTTCAATTCGTTTTCAACGCTGACATAATGGAAATGTATCGACAAATCCGAGTCGACCCCAGGCATACCCCCTTTCAGCGGATCCTCTACCGAGTCCGCTGCGGCAGTATTCAGGATTATGAGCTACAAACTGTCACGTTTGGGGTTAACTGCGCGCCATTCCTGGCGATCCTGGCGATCCGATCCTTTTATATCCTTCCTTATAGTATCCTTCGAAACTATATGTATGTTGATGACGTCCTTGCCGGCGCTCACACTGAAGCCGACGCCCGTCTCGCCATACGAGAGCTTCAAGCTGCCCTCCAGTTTGCGGGTCTCCCGCTTCGGAAATGGACTTCCAATAAGAAGGAAGTACTTCAAGCTATTCCGAGAGAGCACCTGCTGCGAGAGGACTTTATCGAGCTGGAAGACGCGAGCACTGCAAAAACCTTGGGCATCCGCTGGCAAGCCGCCGAGGACGTCTTCTTCGTCACCGTAGCGGACCCCCCATTGAAGGAGTCGATCTCCAAGAGGCAGGTTCTGTCCCAAATCGCTAAACTTTTCGACCCCGCTGGCTGGCTAGCCCCATTTGTTATCCGAGCGAAGATATTCATGCAGCAAATCTGGCTAACCGAACTGTGCTGGGATGATGTGCTGCCGCCTCTCCTGCTGCAGCAATGGCACGAATTTCTGCAGGATTACCCAGGCCTCAGTCAACTCCGCATCCCCCGTTGGCTGAACACCAGCGACAAGCTCTCGTGGGAGCTTCATGGCTTCTGTGACGCGTCACAGAAAGCGTATGGAGCAGCCCTATATGTGCGGGTTCGGTACGGCCATCAAGTAAGAATCCATTTATTAACGGCTAAGACCCGTGTAGCTCCAGTCAAGACAGTCTCGCTGCCTCGGCTGGAGTTATGCGGAGCGGTTTTGCTAGCCGATCTCTGGGCGTCGATCGTTCCTGAATTCCCAATCCCACCTGCAACCTCCCAGTTTTGGACCGACTCTACCATCGTGTTGGCTTGGCTCAATAAACCGCCGTGTAGTTGGTCCACCTTCATGGCCAATCGGGTATCCAGCATCTCCAAAAGCACCAGTGGCCAATGCTGGGCACATGTGCGCTCCGACGACAACCCCGCTGATCTGGCGAGTCTGGAGTCTGGAGTCTCCGCGGACGAGTTATCTGCCAGCAGCCTCTGGTGGCATGGGCCGGACTGGCTCCAGCGAGCCCCCGAATATTGGCCAACTCTCTATCATGAACTCCCAGACACCCAGCTGGAGCAGCGAGTCCAGTGCCACACCACCGCGACCACCCTACTCGATGACATCGGCGAACGTTTCTCGGACTACGGTAGGGCATTGAGAGTCATCGCGTACGTCCTACGCTTCGCCACCAAAAGGATTTCGACGCCTTCCACGGTCCGCCTCACCAATGACGAACTTCTCTCCGCCGAGCGCGCCTTGATTCGGACCTCTCAGCGTCGGGAATACCTCGCGGAGATACGGGCCCTTGGTAAAGGGCGACCCCTGCCATCATCCAGCGCGCTACTCAACTTGAATCCATTTCTCGACCAGCATGGGGTACTCCGCTCCTGCGGACGACTCCGGGCCGCTGAGTCCCTCCGGTATGATGAACGTCACCCTATTCTCCTCCCCTATAGTACTCATTTCACTCGCCTGCTTGTCGAATTCGCCCACCGCATCACGTTGCATGGCGGCAATCAACTGATGGTGCGGTATCTGCGCACCAAATTCTGTATCCCACGGGTCAAGAACCTGGTGAAGTCCCACATCAAGGGGTGCAAAGTCTGCATCGTTCATCGTCGACGACTACAGACTCAGATGATGGGTGATCTCCCTCGAGAGCGCATCACGTACTCAAGGCCCTTCAGCCACACGGGCATTGACTTCGCAGGGCCGTTCGAGATTAAGAATTACACCGGGCGTGCGTGTCTCATAACAAAGGGTTATGTCTGCGTCTTTGTGTGTTTCAGCACGAAGGCGATCCATCTCGAGGCTACCTCCGATCTCACCACTGAACGGTTTCTTGCAGCCTTCTCTCGGCGCTCGAAAAAGATTTCCTGATTGCCACCAAGCTTGAGATAATGAAGGCATTTCCCCAGCACATTTTATCCTGGCAGTTCATTCCGCCAAACGCGCCCCATATGGGAGGACTGTGGGAAGCAGGGGTCAAAAGTTTTGAGACCCTGTTTTACAAGTCCTCTTCCACTGTCATGTACACGTTCGAGGAACTCTCCACTCTCCTGTGTAGGATCGAAGCGTGCCTAAACTCCAGGCCAATTTCTCCCATGAGCGAGGATCCAGAGAATCTGCTGGCCCTAAGCCCGGGGCATTTCCTGATTGGAGGACCACTCTTATCCATTGCGGAACCGGAAATTCTGGTTGAGCCTATGTCGCTGATCAACCGATGGCAGCGACTGAAGGCAATCCAGCAGGATTTCTGCCACCGATGGAAGAGTGAGTACCTCAAGGAGCTCCACAAACGGAATAAGTGGAAATTACCGACTCGCAGCCTCCACACCGGCGACCTCGTGATCGTGTCCGAAGATAATCTTCCCTCCAACGAGTGGCGCTTAGGGCGAATTGAGCGCACATTGCCCGGGGCTGACGGTATCGTCCGAGTGGCTGATGTCACCACAGCGCGTGGGTCTATCCGAAGACCCGTAGCGAAGCTCATCCTGTTGCAATGCAGCCGGAGTCCTGAGCCTAAAACCCTACTGTGACTTCCAATCCCTCTATGTTCCGTCCGAATGTCCTCGTCTCCCTGCATGTTGTTCGTTCTCGTGTATCGACTAATCCACTCTCCCCTGCGTAATTTCTTTCGTTGCAGTTCGTTCAGCTCGCCACTTCACAGCGGCATGGCCCCCACGCGTCTGCCGTACCACCGCAGCAAACGATCTGCTCCACATGGGACGAACGCGTACCGATGCCGGGTCTGCCGGGGGATTCACGCACTCCGGCAGTGTCAGCGCTTCCTGAACATCCGAGGGGAAAAGCGGCTCCGGGCGGTGCTTATAAATAAGTACTGTCCCAATTGCTTGGCACACGAGCACTCATCCGACGCGTGCCGGACTCGCCATGGTTGCAGACGATGCGGGCAAAAACACCATACCCTGCTCCATATGGCCGACAAACCGCCGAGACAACGCGCCTCGGCCCGGCGTCGCAGCCAACTACCCTCCTCCGGACGTGCGGCACCACCGCCACAACCCCGTTCCCGATCATCTTCCGACCGCTCCGCTTCTCCAGAAGGCGCAGCCGAGATCTCTCTCTCCTCCCTGCTCCACGCCAGGACGGCGACTGTCATGCCAACAGCAGTCCTCCGGTTGGGCAACGGCTCGAAATCCTTCGAGACCCGCGTCCTCCCCGATGCGTGTGCGGCTGAGAGCCGCATCAATCTTTCTTTTGCCCGGTCTTTGGGGTTGGCTGTGACCAAGGTCGGGGTCGACCAAGCCTGCACGGCAGTCCTCGAGGCGAGGTCCAACAATACGTTCCGGCGGAATGTTATATTCCGGGTCGAAGAGGACCTGCTCATCCGCACTCCCATCCGGGAAGTGTCAGCGCCGGTCCGGGAGAAACTCGCCACCCTGATCCTGGCCGACCCCTATTTCTATCGGCCGGCTTCGGTGTCCGTGGTGCTCGGGGCAGACCCATATCCTGAGGTCATCCAACCAGGATGCGTGCCCGGTCATAGCGGTACTCCCGCAGCCCAGAGCACCGTGTCCAGGACGCTGCCGTCCCCCATCCTACATATGTCCAGGGTGGCAATTGCAACATGTTGCAAGGGGGGCGGTATGTTCACGCCACCGGGTGAACAGCAGTGAGCGACGAAGAGCAGTGAGGAGTGAGGAAGGTTTTTTGATCGTCGGCAGCTACGGTCACACCAGGAGGGGTGACTGGATTTTTCCCATGGGCATCGCCATTTAATCTACTACGAGATTGCAACCCGAACACCCGTTCTTCTTTTTTTGATTTGCCTTCCTTGCGATTGTAAAATTTTCCAACCCGCATCCTTCTCGTGGGTGTCGGGATATATTGTCACTTGCTACAAATAAATATTAATTAGTTTAAAACGAAGTTCTCGCGCGTTTTAATTACACTACTCACGCACCAGACCCCTGAAGACTTTGGCACCCGCCAACCACTTGCGGCTTATTTGGATTCTTCCGCCCCGCCACAAACACGTTGATTTGCACGCCTCACACTTTCGTACATAATCACGCACTTGTACCACCATGCCAGGCCAAAAGAATGTTCGACGTATGAGCACCAAAGTTTTTGCCATTCCGCCATGTGCAGATATCTTATCTTTATGAGCTCTTTTGATAACTTCTTTTGACAAACTTTGTGGGATCCATTATTTCCAAATATTGACTTGGCTGGACTCTGTTCCATCATCAAGCTCCGCGCGTATATAAACAAATTGATCTAATATTTTTAAATCCGGATATCTTTCCTGTTCTTTTCTGTCTCAGTTGTCGATACTCTTCGTCATTGAAACTAGGAGAGTTCAAATCGACTAAGGGGCGAATTTCCTCCAAAGCACACAAATCCTCTGAAAACATTCTGGACAAGCCGTCGGGCACTACATTATCTCGACCTCGTCGGTGACTTACTTCAAACTTATAACCTTGCAGCTTCATGGCCCATCTCGCGAGTCTTCCTTTCAAATCTGATTGTCGCATCAACCAAACTAAACTGGCGTGGTCGGTTATGACTTCGAATTCCTGTAGTTTCAGATAGCAGCGAAATTATTCAATTGCTTCCAAAGCAGTCAAGCCCTCGCGTTCTGTTACGCTATAGTTTCGTTGAGCCTTTGTTAACTTCTTCGACATGAACGCTACAGGTATCTCAGCTCCTTCTTCGCGAAGAATTTCTTATTGAAGTCGGGATTGATCAAGATCGGTGCAGAGGTAAGCATTTCCTTAAGTTTTTCGATGCAATTTGAGCTTCCTGTGTCCATAAAAATTTCTTTTTCTTAGTTAGCAATTGGGTTATCGGGAATGTTATATCAGAAAAATTATCAATGAATCTACGATACCAACCAACAACACCCAAGAAACCTCTGGTTTGCTTTATCGTTTGCGAAATTGGCCAATTCTTTATTGCTTCTATTTTGGCAGGGTCTGTTGAAATTTCTCCTCTTCCCATAATATCCCAGATATGTTATGGGTTTGGATTTTTCTGAAAGGGCAATTTGCCAGTAGGCATTTTTTAAATCATTTTTTGTTATAAAGTTTGCATTGGGCACTCGCGCGAAAATTCCATCTATGCTTCGCAGAGGATATGCGTTTTTTTTGGTGACTTCATTTATTTTTCGTGCGTCCAAACATAAGCGCACTTTCCCCGGTTTTACAACCGGACGCATCGGAGAACTCCAAGGACTATTGGCTCTATCGATCACTCCTATTTCCAACATTCGGTCGATTTCATTATACATTAACTTTTCAACCGCTGGCGACACAGGATAGAAGCGTCGTTTGATTGGAGTTGCTTCTTTGATCTCTATGTCATTAACAATAAGTGGAGTTCGGCCTAATCCCTGTTGTTTAAAATCCGGAAACAACTGAATCACATCATTTTATCTTTTTTCTTGCTCTAGGGTTAATAAACATTTCTTTTCGTCATCAACCGAGTGAATATTTTTATCTAATGTGGGAGTCTTACAACGAGATGAAAATTCTGGACATAACTCAAAAGATTTCCAGAAATCGATTCCTAAAATTACTCGCTCGGCTAATGACGGGATAATAAAAAGAGAAAGAGATTTTCGCTTGCTTTCGTATTGCTCCTCGGTTCTTATTATTCCGGTAACTGGATGTCTTTTCCCATCTGCTGTGGCCACACTCGAAACAGTAGTTGAAAATCCGGGATATTTCGTCCAGTCTTTTGCTGCTAAATCTGATCCGATACAACTGATATTGGCTCCAGTATCCAATAGACCAAGCTCAGAAAATTCGAAAAAACTTTACTGGAGCATAGAAACGGCCATCTGCGGCTTCGTTAATCATAGACGCTATTATTCGTTTTTGGACATCCTTTACTTTCTTCCAAAAGCGACACAGATGTTCGCTTGAGCGACTTTTAATAAACTGGCAAGTTGCAACCTCCTGTGCAAAGATTTTATCTCGAATCGCTAAATAGTTTTGCTGCCGTTGATGGTATGGTAGTCTGGGATACGGCTGAATTTTATTTTCTCGCCGATTCCTACCGGTATTATCTGTCAAATCTGGTGTTTCGTTGTTTGTCGCTGTATTATCCTTGACATCTACTGAGGGTCCACTCGATTGCGACGGAATAATGGGCCCTGATTGGAGTTTTTCGAACGGGATAGGCATACATCACATTGTGGTTTATAGACATTTTTCTTTCCACATCCGTAGCAGGAAATGCGGCGCTCTTCTAAGCACATGTCCCATCTGTGTCCTTCGATGTCACAATTCCAACAAATGTATTTCTTTTCCTTGACGTGAATTGCATTTAACTTCGGTTGGACATCTTCATCCTCGGGATTTTCGTCTGTCTCTTCGAGTAAAGCGATATTCTTCCTAATTTTTGTATACTTCGTAATGCGTTTTCCTGATTCTTCACGGAGAAATTTCTCTCGGCGGTGCACCAATTGGCGAAGTTTAGATACCGATTCAATTAGAACGTATAATAAATAATAAAGCTTCTAGTACTTCCGAAATCTGGATTCTTTGCAGCTGATGTACAAGTCGTTTTTCCTCCATAGGTATTACCAATCTCGATACCAATGTCATTACGTCTTCATAGTAAACATCAAATGCTCCACCATTCCTCTGAGTTCGGTTACGTATTTCTTCAAGAATCAAATCATCATCCTTAAAATCATCGTGGTTGTGTTGATTCGAGTTCTCCGGTTTACGTGCCACTGAAGATTTAGGTTTTCTACCTCTACCTCCTGATTTTACCTGACTAGCCGGAGATTACTTTGATTGTGATTGAGCTCTATTATTATGGGTCGTCTTGTTTTTATTACTTTTGGGACCGGTGGGTTGATCTGGCATTATAAATTGGCGTTCTATTTGTTTTCCCGAAACGTATGTGACGATGAACTTTTCAACGAAGTCGAATCCAATTAAGGCATTGCCCTCAACTGCCTCATCAGGCACAATGATAAATTTCTGAGTTGTATGCAGATCGTCAACAACAACATCGGCAACAAAGGCGCCTTTCGGTTTTGTTTCTTTTTTGCCCAGACCAGTCAACGTAGATTCGTTCCTATGCACTTCGATGTTTGGCAAATATTTCGCAGTGCTTTCCGAGAAGATTGACACATCCGATCCTGTGTCTACAAGCAAGTCAAGCAAAACACCATTTACGGACATCTTTTTAACTCATCGACGATTAACTATATTGCGGACTTTAAAACCTCCACGAGTATCCTTTTTATCGTTTCCACCATTAAGACGGCAATTCCTAGCAAAATGACCGTTCTCATTGCACTTAAAACATTTTGTTTCGCCCAATCAATCTTTTATTTTGTGTTCAGCTGATCCGCATTTAAAACAAAACTGCCTTTTGGGAAGCTGACTCTTCTACATCCCCATCAGAGGCGATCTTTCTCATAGTGAGAATATACTCCTGAATCGTCTTCTGTTTATGCTTTTTCCGTTCTCTCAACAGTTGGTGGCCTTCAGCGCTATTTAATTCACACTCAAATTCTTCGATTAGACAGCTTTTCAAATTGGCATAGTTCTGTGGGACATATTTGTACGATTTTTTTGACTCTTCTGCAGACAGCTTCGATATGACGGCCAGTATGGATCGATTCACGCGTTCTATTTGCCCGTTGCCTCGAGCAACTCCAGTGATTGTAAGGATGTGTTCGACTTTATTCTCGGCGACAAATTCTGCAAATGCGTTCGACAAAAAGGCAGAACCTCGGTCACTTATAATACGTTTCGGGAAACCAAATATGTGAGACCAATCTGTCAGCTTTTTCATGACTTCGTCGTGGCCTGTTGACTTCGTGGTAAAGAGCCACACAAATTTCGCCGTGGCATCCATCGGCCTCAAATGGTCGATATGCAGAGTTTGCAACGGGGTGTCACCTTCGTCAATCAAATGCATCTGACCTTCTTGCTTGCCAAGTTTTTTGCTGTGAATTATACAACGCATACAATTATCAATAAAATTAGACACCTTACGCTCTAAATGAAGGACTCAATACTGCTGACAAATCGCATGCATTGTGCAAAATGGCCCTTTTCGTGCGGCACTCGAATTATTTCATTCTCCATCTGTTTTGGCACCACGATTAAATCATTTCCATCTATGGCTTTGTACAGTACACCGCCTTTGATCTTGATCTACCACAGCCTTAATGTGGTTATCAATACTTTGCGCCTTTTTTATGCGTGCCGATACCTCCGTTGATATATTATTAATTGTTTGTGGATAGCGGCTCAGATGCTGCATACTTTTTCCTGGTTTGTGTGCGAATACAGCACATACGATGTCACCTCTCTTGGTACGTCTTCCTTCTTTGTCGTCTGCTTGAACGCTGAACAGTCCGTCACTAATTTAAAGTGAATGCCAATCAGGTAGTGCCGGAACTTTCGTAGAGCCTGATACATAGCTTTGGCTTCTAATATGTAGCTGTGACGTTGAGCTTCGGATTCGGTCGTTTTTTTACTCCAAAAATACACCGGGTAGAGTTTATCGTTAAAACTTTGGAGTAGCATCGTGCAACTCGGTGGGAGCATCTCTCGAGTATAGATGCAACAGTGGTTTGCTCGTTAGCAACTCCTTTAACTTCTGCAAAGATTGTAATTCAGCTGCACCTATATGAAATTTTACATCCTTTCGAAGTAAATTTGTTAATGGTCTTGCGATTTGAGAGTAGTCTTTAATGAATTTTCGGAAAAATCCGGTAAGTCCAAGAAAATACTGAACTGCTCTAACATTTTTGGGCGTTCCAAATCGATTGACGGCATCCGTTTTTTCTTTGCCTGGCCAAATCTTTCCACCGCAAACAATGTGTCCAAGAAAGTTAATTCTTGACTGTAAGAAACTGCATTTTTTCCATTTGATTTTCAACTCATACTGTGCAGCCAATTGCAGAACCTTCTGTGTCTTCTCTAAGCAGTCATCAGCGGAATGGGCATACACGATTATATCGTCCATGTACAACTGCATTATATTATCGTTGATTAAATTTTGAAAGACATAATTGACAAATTTTATAAATGCGGCAAGTGAATTTTTAAATCCAAACGGCGTCTTATTGAATTCGAAAAGACCCTCTTTTGTTACAAATGCTGTTAGGTACTTACTGGACTCCTCCACCGGCACGTGGAAAAAAACATTTTCCAAATCCAAAACTGAAAAGAATGGGGCTTTTTATTACATGGGGGCTTTTTATTACCTGGGAAAAATAAAGTATGAAAATTGGCAGAATCGGACCACTATATCATATAGCTCTGGAGGAAACATTTTTGCAAAAATTGCAAATAGCCATGAAATTTACCAATATGATAGTATTATATATAAAATCTCAGATCCCAAAATTTGAATCTGATCGGATATATAGAACACAAGTTACAGCCGATATAAATCGGTTCGGCTTGCTGCCTACTACGTCATCATCAAATCAATAGAGCACACGCTTGCACACATACAGACGCAACGCTACATAAACTATATGTGTATGCGTGCGAGTCGCGGCATGCGTGTAAAAGGGGATGGGGAAAAAGAAGAAGAAATTGAAATGATATTTGAAGGGATCTGTGCATTAATGAATTGAGATACCGAAAAAGAGTTTGGAACATGTAAAAATATTATGGCCATGGACTGCAAGGGTATATAAACTTCGGCACAGCCGATGTTAGCTTCTTTAATAATATATTTTTTGATTTTGATCCCGGCGAAAAAAAAAGTTTATAAGGGTCTTGCATAAATAGTTTAAAGACATTATTTATCTATAATATATGTAAAGTTTATTATATTGATTATGTTTATTAACTAAAGTATTATAGACAATTCTGAGTGTTTAGGTTATAAAAAACACAATTGAGAGCAACTTTGCTTGAGCTTTGCGACGACTTTCGACTGACAACTTTCGACTGACAACTGACAACTTTCAACTCTCAACTGCAACTGACGACTGACGCTCCAAGTCGCTCTGTCAATGCTCTTGTAGACGCTCTCCCAATTACCAGGGACGCGCATAACCATTCTGATGCGGACAACACCTCTTCACATTCGACCCTCCTGATCATCATCATCTGTCCCAGATGATTCCGGATCGTCATTGTCAACAACATACCTCCACAGCTTCATATTGTCGGAGCTTGTGCTCGTCTGATTTGTTCCTTCCACTTGGGCTGCTTTGCGTACATCATAGCGGCCATTCCTCTTTATCTTAGTTACCTCATAAGGGCCAAGAAAACAACTGGCCAACTTCCGGCCTGCGACAAATTGGGTTCGCTTGATTGCGACGAGATCACCCATCAAGTACCCATGATCCTGCTTGCGTCCTTTGTCAAAGTTGCGTTTGTAAGTCATCTGTGCTTCTAGGATATTCTTCTTGGCTTAGTCACGCAAACTCTCTCGCTCAGCATTAAAGTTATTGATGAATTCTTCGTTGATTAGACATAATACTCGACACCTGTGGGACATATTTGTACCATTTGTCTTCTGCAGACAGCTTCGATATGACGGCCAGTATGGATCGATTCACGCGTTCTGTGGGACATATTTGTACCATTTGTTTGACTCTTCTGCAGACAGCTTCGATATGACGGCCGGTATGGTCGATTCACGCGTTCTATTTGGTTTCCCGAAACGTATGTGACGATGAACTTTTCAACAAAGTCGAATCCAATTAAGGCATTGGACTCAACTGCCTCATCAGGCACAATGATAAATTTCTGAGTTGTATGCAGATCGTCAACAACAACATCGGCAACAAAGGCGCCTTTCGGTTTTGTGTCTTTTTTGCCCAGGCAGTCAACGTAGATTCGTTCCCATGCACTTCGATGTTTGGCAAATGTTTCGCAGTGCTTTCCGAGAAGATTGACACATCCGATCCTGTGTCTACAAGCAAGTCAAGCAAAACACCATTTACGGACATCTTTTTAGCTCATCGACGATTAACTATATTGCGGACTTTAAAATCTCCACGAGTATTCTTTTTATCGTTTCCACCATTAAGACGGCAATTCCTAGCAAAATGTCCGTTCTCATTGCACTTAAAACATTTTGTTTCTGACTCTTCTACATCCTCATCAGAGGCGATCTTTCTGAGATAGTGAGAATATACTCCTGAATCGACTTCTGTTTATGCTTTTTCCGTTCTCTCAACAGTTGGTGGCCTTCAGCGCTATTTAATTCACACCCAAATTCTTCGATTAGACAGCTTTTCAAATTGGCATAGTTGTTAACACTTACTGATTCCAAAAACAGTTTGGCAGCACCTTTCTTCTTGCCTCTCGCCTGTGCGTACATTTGCTTTTCGTTAAGCTCAAATGCATCTGCATTGTACTCGAAAACTTCAAACCATTTCCTTAGGCCAGTTCCATTAAATTCTCCAACAATGTTTTCAAGGCAATTCGATGCCAAATGGACTTGGCTTTCTCGCTGCTCGTCGACTTGTATTTTAAGCGTCAGCAATTGCATCATCTGTTGCAATTGACTTTGCATTTCCACGGCGTTAGCCATCGCATGTTCCGTTTCCACTGTTTCAATTTTGTTTATTAGGTCAACCGCTGTTTCGGTCGTTGCTTCTGTGATTTCTTCGCTCACTGTTCCGATCACTGTTTCGGGCACTGTTTCTGTCTTTCTCTCTCTTTCCTCTTTCGGCTTCTGATGCCGAATTTTTTGCGGCACTGATGATGCTTTGTCTGCTGATATTGGCGCCACAGCCACTGCGTTTCGCGCCTTTTTCTGCGAATTCGCGTCATTAAACACTTTGTATGTATACTGCTGGTTCAACTGTGTCCACTTTTTGGTCTCTTTTTTCTTTCCTTTCACGCACGTACATATACGTATGTATTAGTATAACATCGATCGTAGAAACTGAATCCAACTGGACGGAACTGGACGGGTTCCTAAATGTAAACTTTAATAACCTAATCCAACTCAGAATGGGACGAGCCCCCAAATGTAAAGTTTATTATATATATTGATTATGTTCTTTAACTAAAGTATTATAGACAATTCTGAGTGTTTATATAAAACACAACTGAGAGCAACTTTGCTTGAGCTTTGCGACGATTTTCCACTGACAACTTTCGACTGACAACTGACAATTTTCAACTCTCAACTGCAACTGACGACTGACGCTCCAATTGGCTCTCTTGACGCTCTCCCAATTACCAGGGACGGGCATATTCTGATGCGGACAACACCTCTTCACATATATTTCTTTATGGATAATGGAATATCGGTTAGACAAAAATGACGTTTATAATAGATTCTCGATGTATCTACTTATTATTAAAATAAAAAAGCAATCAAACCATTTATATTAAGGTTGAGTTTAATAAAAATAATCTCAATTGATAAGAATTTTCATGTTACATATTGAGGATATACATTTCCAGACAAATATTTATGACCGATTCTTAAAAAAATATTGTATTCAAATGTTTAAAACAAAATGTCTGTGATCGTACCGATGGCGAGGAAAAACTACATTCTCTTCGATGCTTTGAGTCAATCTGACTGATCATGTCCGCTGACACTATCCAGCCAGACATCTGCTTATAATCAAAGAATTTTCAACACTTTCAATTTATTTTGATTTCCCTTCATTTCATTTCTTGAATCTTTTTTGCGCAATGCTTTCAAATTAACTTTAATTTACACAGAGTTCAACAAAGAGTCTCGTCAATTAACCGAGCAACGCAAATGATAAAGTCTTGTGTAAACTAAGTGAAACTGATGAGCAATGCTGCGAATGGAGATGCCAAGTAAAAGTTATTGCAAGCCAAATGACAAACATTGCCATAGACTTGGGCCATAAAGAATATACCGTGTAAACAGAGGGGAAAGAAATAATAACAAGACTAAGGCGACGTCTAGACGGGTTCTGTCTCTGTTTCTGGTTCTGGTTCTCCATCCTAATGAGAAAACTACGTGGTTCAATTAGCAATAGAAAAAACCTCTATAATACCTTTAGCCGTTATGTAAATTGACTTTTTTGATTTCCGTTCTCAGCAAATATCAAAACTGCGCCGCTTATCTGCATTGATAGCTTATCAATTCTATTGGCCAAGGCAATACTCTTTGAAAAAGAAGAAACATTTATCAGAGACACGTTCTAAGGGGAAACTTTATTTTTGTGTTGATCGTTCCTTTGAACTAATATATAGTATAGTATACATGTTTTTTCAAATTACCGGGGCGGAAAGGCGCGTGCCAAAATCTTTACACTTGAAAAATGTGCGCAATTACTAAGCGAATATACATACCAACTATGGTGTTTATAGCTAGAATAGTTTTTGAGAAAATCGGTTTTTATTTAATTTGCGGGGGCGGT
>JAEIFP010000937.1:0-26516 GCA_018903935.1 Drosophila insularis
ATCGAAGTCGGTCGTGTTTTTTTTTCGCTTAATTTTTGTCTTTCACTCTTTCGTGAAGATAATTTATAATATTCAATCTAAATTCATTGCCTTACTAATTCTTAATAAATCTCTATACTCATCGCGAAGTTTGCGTTAAATTTACAAACATTTATATAAATTTATTATCAAAACTTTAACAAACGCAAATATAATTTTGTTGTTGCGCTGCTTAGTTTTTGATTTCGTTCTATTTTTTTGCTCCCACCCGCGCTCTCAATTTACAGTTCATAGTTTGTTTTTGTTTGTGTGGTGTTGGTGCTCTCTATTCTTTTGTTTTCTCTTTTGATCGCGCTCGCGGCCGTTAACTTCGCGCTGGTGACAAGTTTTTGTTGTTGTGTGTTTTAATACAGATAAGTACAAATATTCTCTCTTTTTGTTTTCTCTTTCTAATTTGCATATTGCAGTTAGCTTTTGCCTTGCTTTGTATACGTCTCTCTTAACATATATATACATTTTTCCCTTTTTATTTACATATTGATTTATAATTTGTTTTTGTATAAATCAATTATTTAATAATGTCTGTCTGTTGCAAATATAATTGCAATAATCCCAGCAAGACCAGTGAAGACTTTCTTTACTGTTGGCTGTGTGACAATGTAATGCACTTTAAATGTGCTGGTTACACAGTCAAGGTGCGGGATAGTATTGCACAGGGTGGCGGCCTTAAATGGGGCTGTGATTCGTGTCGTGGCTTGGAGCTTGAGATGCGAAATTTTATGAAACGGACTGGGGATGCATTTAAAACCCTGTCAGCTGGCGTTCATAAGCTCCAAGAGGAGCTTTTGGCGATGGAGGTTCAATTCAGAAGTTCTAAACTTTGATTGAATCTCCGACGCGAAAGAGGGCCAGGTTTCAAGGCGCGTCCCTCAGTCCGTCGGCACATTCGTCTCTACCAGTTCCGGTCTCGACATTGACCCTATGTCACCAAATGCACAGCAGCTGATATCGTTTAGGAGTCCGGCTTTGGCAGGTGTGGAGTCTCTTCCCATTTCCCTGGAGACAGTATCCCACCTACTAACGCGATATCGGTTGTAGTTTCCGGAACCGTCCGGGCAAACATCCGTTTCCAGGAATATTGCCAATAAAGTAGTTACAAGAGGAGCTAGTAAAGTGCTGGCTGCTTCAGCTGCTGCTGCGTCTGCTGTAGCCGCTACTGCTGTGCCTAGTATTCCTAGTTCCCTTGTTGTAGTTCCACCCAAAAAGCAAATTTTTATTTCGAGGCTTGATCCCAATACTACTTCTGAAGAAGTCATAGCCTACATCCAGGGCAAAGTTCAAGCACCAAACATTTCTGTGGAAAAGTTCCGTTTTTCATATACTCGGGACACTTCGTCCTTTAAAATAGGTGTCTCCCCAGATCTTTTTGGCCAAATATGTCATAAAGATTTTTGGCCGGAACACCTTGTTGTAAAAGAGTATACAATAAAAAAGAAGAATCGGCCTCCGATTAGCTTGCTACCTGCCTCTGTCAATAACGTTCCTTCCGGCTCGTCTGCACCTGTTGGCGAGTCAAAAAACTAATTTCGTCCCTAACTCTGGCCTATCAGAACGTACGGGGACTAAAGACTAAACTGTCTAAACTCTATGCATTTTAGACCCTGTGTTTGATGAAAGTTCGGTTCTTACCGTGCTCAGTTCCGTCAAACCAATATATGCACCTGGCCCTGATGGAATACCAGGCTGCGTATTAAGGTTTTGCGCGGAGGCCCTATGTAAGCCAATACTTAAGTTGTTTACACTGTCCGTCACATCTTCCGCCTTCCCGCCTATCTGGAAGGAATCATATATTATTCCTCTTCATAAAAAGAGGAAGAAGTCCGAAGCCTCCAATTATAGGGGTATTTCTAAATTGTCTGCCATACCCAAAGCATTTGAGAAAATAATAACATCTCAATTGCAGCATTTTTGTAGCTCAATCATTTCGTCATCCCAACATGGGTTTAAGAAACGTAGATCGACAACTACTAACCTATTAGAATTTACATCTCACTCAATCAAAGGGTTCAAGACTGCCGTGCAAACTGACGTCATTTATACTGACTTCAGCAAGGCCTTTGACTCTGTTAATCATACTCTGCTTTTATATAAATTAAACGCACTTGGCATCCCCAGCCTTTTGCTAGATTGATTCTTCAATATCTTTCTAAGCGTACACAAAAGGTCCTCTTTAAGTCTTCATTTTCTAAGACCATCCATGTGACCTCTGGAGTACCTCAGGGTAGTCATTTGGGTCCATTGCTATTCACTCTTTTTATAAATGATCTTCCATTGGTAGTGTCACATTCTCGGGTGCTTATGTACGCGGATGATGTCAAGCTTTACCTCAGTTTTAAAGACATATCGTCTTCTTGCCTACTTCAATCGGATCTTAATGATCTTCAGAAATGGTGTGAAACAAACCTATTAAACCTTAACGGCTCTAAATGTAAAGCTATGTCTTTTTATAGATGCACTCCATACTTAGCAACTTATTATCTTAACGACACTGCCTTAGAGCGGTTAGATATTATCAATGATTTAGGTGTTCTTATGGACCATAAATTAACTTTTAATCCTCATATTTCAGCTACAGTTAGTAAAGCTATGAATGTTCTTGGGTTTGTGAAACGATGGTCAAAAGAGTTTGACGATCCGTACACAACCAAAATTCTGTATACTTCTTTAATCCGTCCTATCTTAGAGTACGGATCTTGCATATGGTCACCTCAATATGAGACGCACCAAAGTAAAATTGAATCTGTTCAAAAGCAATTTCTGTTTTTCGCTCTTCGCGGTCTGAATTGGGATCGCAATGTCAATTTGCCATCATACTCCAGTAGGCTTCTTTTAATAAACCTTCCTTCTTTAATTAATCGTAGAGTAATGCTTGGTGCTATCTTTATTCATAAACTCTTAATAGGTGAAATAGACTCTCCTGAGCTATTGAACCAGTTAAACCTATCTGTACCCCGTAGACCTACTAGAAATTTTATTCCTCTATCCTTAAAACACTGTAGTTCCAACTATTCTTTGCATGAACCTTTTCGAGTCCTATGTTCTGATTACAATCATCTGTATCCCGTAATCAGATCAGAAGCCTCTCTTTCCCTTGTGAAAACTTCTATTTTAGCACATTTAGCTCGTAACTAGCTGTAGTTAATCATATTTTTAATTGTTTGTCCGTTTTATTTGTATTTGTCCACGCGATCGTGCCGTCCGATATACGGCTGCGCCCCACGGTCGGTCGGGCGGGAGGTGGACAGCGCTCCGCTTGGGCTCGCGCGAAACAGGCTATGTCCTGGTGTCGTATGGGCCACTTGAACGTACTTCGCATTGTACGCGTCAACGTCCAGACAATAAACCATATAGTGAAGACGAATGCTGCGCAACCCCCCATTTTTATTGCGAAGAAATTAACAAGGAAATTCAAACTCCCTACACAAACATCCATAGTTCATGTTTTCAAAATAAGATATCCATTCGGTGCCGTTATGGGTTTAATTGCAATGGGTTTAATTGAGTGTACCATTGATAAGAGTAGAAATAGTATTGTTGGGATTTCTGAAATTAATTAGTATATTTACTTTGAGTTTTCTTTTTCATCTTGAATTTGGACTTGTAGTAAGTTTTTTGTCTCCTAGGTTTGTTTAATTGTAATGTTCATCGTCAACTTGGGTAATTTCTCCTGTTTTCTTAAAGGGTGTCGATCTATCTAAGTGGGCTTGCTTATACTTTGTATTTATTTCAAAATCGTTCCTATTTAATTTTTCAATCTGTTTTACTTTGTTAGCTTGTGTATTATCAAGAGCTGTGCCTGCGTAGATAAAAATATCCGCTGGTGTTCTATTTGTCGTTAGATTTTTAGTGTGGTGGTTATATGTATAAACTTTATACTATAAAGGATAGTTTTAAATTTGGTTTGTTTATCTTCTATACTAGACTCTGCATTAATAATTCTTAGTTTTTTTATTTAAAGTTCTGTGAAATCTCTCCACACCTTAAACACCGTTTTTGCTCGATGTTATACTTATATCAACGTTGTCTGATGTTAGCCAATTTTGAAGTGCTGCGCAAATGAAAGCTGAGTCCTTATCTGATTTAATTTCTAAGGTTTACCCATGTCGTTGAAGATTTTTGTTATTACCTTTTTTGTTTCAAGCCAATCACGACTTTTGACTTCAACAAGAGTCGCGTACTTTGAGTAAATATCTATACAAGATAAAAATTGTTTATTATCAATTCAATATAAATACATCACGTATTTTTCTCTAGCGTTTAATATTTCTGGTGTGGTTTCAAAGCTTAATTCAGTATTTCGATTTTCTTGATAAAACACATATATCGCATTCATTAATAAAGTTTTGATTTATTTTTTGATAGTCTGGATAGTTTTGTGAAAGAAGTGAGTAACGTTAACTGTATTTTCTTTGCATTTAGTAAATTCTATCTGACGGTTGTAGAAATTCATTGGTTTTTCTGAAATGGCTATTAGGTTTTGATTATCTTCTTGTTCACTATGTACTGTTGCTCTGGAGCTGCTTATTTCTTCACCTAAAAGGTTTTCATTTATTTTTATTCTGGAAATGGCATCAGCCACATAATTCTCTTTTCATGGTAAATATTTTATTTTGTAATCAAATTCGTTAAATTTTATTTTCCATCTCTGTTACTTCATGTTACGTTTTTTGATATTGTCTAACCAGACAAGGGGTTTGTGATCGCTTAGGATTTCGAAGTGTCTACCGAAAAGGTATGGCCTGAAATATTTGGTCGCCCATACGATAGAAAGTAATTCCTTTTTCTATTGCTGAATAATTAAGTTCATGTTCGTTAAGTGTTCTACTAGCATAAGAAATATATCTATGGTCCTGTGAGATGAACGCACCTAAAGCTATATTGCTAGCATCTGTGGTTAAGAAAAAAGGTTTTTTGAAATCGGGATATGCAAGTATGGGATCGTTTATAAGGAGATATTTTAATTTCTCAAAGGATGAAATATAGTCTGGGTTGTTTATGTTAATCTTAGCTCCTTTTTTCAATCCGAGAGTTAAAGGTTTTGCAATATGTGCAATATGTGCAATACGATTCAGATTGGAGAACAATAGGGCGATTTCGATTTTCAAATGATTCCCTATTCTATCATTTCATTAATCTGTTTATTGACTTCTTCGTCAAAGATTTGTGGGTATTTGTATGGGTGTTTGTATATTGGGTCCTCATGTTGTATGAATAGAGTGTTTTACTGTACTCGTGAAAGTCAAATTTTCACGTTATATGTATTATACGTATAAAGGATAGTTCTAAATTTGGTTTGTTTATCTTCTATACTAGATTCTGCATTAATAATTCTTAATTTTTCATTTACGGTTCTGTGAAATCTCTCCATATCTGAAAAACCATTTTTGATCGATGTTATACTTATATCAACGTAGTCTGATTTTAGCCAAATTTAAAGTGCTGCCCAAATGAAATCTGAGTCCTTATCTGCTTTAATTTCTTAGGTTTACCAATTTTGTTTTGAGCCAATCACGACTTATGACTTCACAAAAAGTTTTTGTTTGGCTTCTTGCGTTATGCGTTATGTTTTGAGCATAAATATTCCTTAATAATTTCGTTAGCGAACTGATTTGTCATTTCTACGTATGAAATTTATATCATAGTTTTGTGGAAGAAGTTAGTAACGTTCTATCCGACGGTTTTAGTAATTCAGGGGTTTTTCTGAAAAGGCTATTAGTTTTTGATTATCTTCTTGTGCACTGTGTATTGTTGCTATGGAGCTGCTTATTTCTTAACATAAAAGGTTTTTATCTATTTTTATTCTGGAGCTACATAAATTTCTCATCCTTGTAAATATTAATTTTGTCATCAATTCGTTTAATACAAGATAAAAATTGTTTCTCTAGCATTTAATATCTCGGGGTGGTTTCAAAGGTTAATTTAGTATTTCGATTTTCTGATTTTGATAAATTGCATAAATCGCATATTGGTCATTTCTAAGTATGATATTTCTATCTTAGTTTTGTGAAAGAGACACGTTAACTTTATTTTCATTGCATCTAGTTTCTTTTCTATTCTCTTCTTCTACTAGCATAAGAGATAGGTCTATGGTCCTCTGAAACGAACGCACCTAAAGCTATATTGCTATCATCTGTGGTTAGATGGTTTTTTGAAATCAGGGGTATGCAAGTATGGGGTCGTTCATGATAAGACATTTGAAAAAAATTAATAATAAATAAATAAAAAAAAAAAGAGAACAAAATAAAAATAAAAAACCATATAAAAAAAGATCAAAAAAAGAAGATATAAAAACAATATATATGTGAAATAAATTACAAAGATAATATACAAACCTATTACGAATGATCGCCGAAGGCTTTTCCTGGCTGTCACATACTGTGAAATATAAAGTATTTTAAAGCTACCCTGTATTCTGAATGTATTTAACGATGCCCCATAAGTGCGGTTTACAAAGATGCTATTACTAAAACTAAGATACAATGTTTAGATAATTTACGCCGAGTATCAGCGCAAAGATCCCCTCTTTAGCAGGGAGGGGACATTTGGCAGGCGCACCCAATAACAAGTGATCCCCCTTGAAAAATCATTAGGTGAGGGCCTCGAGCGGACTTTCGCTACTTGGATGCCAGTCGGGTCGTCTCAGATCGTAGCACTAACCATAGAATAACGTGTCGACGTGGCTCTGTTGTTAGTGTGCTGGCTAGGCGATCGGGCGGCCGGGGATCGACTCCCATCTTGGTCGAAGTTTTTCATAATGCTTTATATATTTTTTTGATACATTTTTATTTACGCTTTATACCCTTGCAGAGGGTATTATAAAATTGGTCAGATGTTTGTAATGTTTGTAAAATGTTTCTTCTAGAGCTATATGATATGGTGTTCCGATCCTAAAGATTTTCATACTTTATCTTACCCGGGTAATAAAAAACCCCAACAAAAAATTTCATCCCGATAGCTTTTAAGACGGCTGAGTAAAACGCATACGCACAGACGGACGGACAGACAGACGGACATGGCTATATCGACTCAGCTTCTCAGGCCAGGGCCCGGCACAAATTTGTGCCAACGAAAACTGTCGATGTAAGTGTGCACTTGCTTGTATGCGTAAGTTGCTTTACACTGCGCAAATTGCATGTGACGAAAACAAGAAAAATAAAAGTGCGATGGAAAACCAATAATTTCGAATTAATATATTTTTTGAAAGTCAACTATTTGCTTTACTTCTATATTATTTGGATAACTTTTTATCCGAAGGAGATCTTCTAAATAGTTATCTGTTAGACTGTTTCGAATAGAATATTGCAAAAGTTGCCAGTTACATAAAAAGAATGAAGCGACATAGACGTGCTCGCGTCGAAATGCTGAGGGCAACTAAATCCACCCTCATGCTCTGTGTGACGACTTCGGCAGCCGTTCGGTTATACGCATACGAGGTGCCGAACGTGTTCGTCCCCCGGGGGATATGAGTGCCGGGCTCTGTTCTAGGCTGTTCGGCTTTTGCCGAAGTTCTCTGGGGTTCCAGGCTCATGGCAAAATAAGTTCTTGTGTATAAGGTAGTCTACTCGGCTGCCAAACTAGCTCTTGTATGATTGCAATGAGTGCGAGTGAAATGGCACATAGTACATAAGTGCGACTGAAAGGCACTGCTGTGAGTTGATTAATTCCTTGTTGGCCTGCAATAATGAATTAAGACGATGTTATTTTTGTGTTTATAATTTTATTTTTAATAATTTTGAATTTCCAACTAAACGTTGTTTTTGATTCTTATTAGCTAATTTTTTGTTTAAATATTTAAGTCTAAAATAAATTCTAGTTTTAAGATAAAATTGTTTTACATTATTATCAATTTGTACATATTTAGCAGCAATTAATAATTTTTTTTTTATGTCTTTAGTTGTTTCAATAGTATTGTGAATATTATTTATAAATATAGATTCTAAGTATTTTGTAGCAGTAAACTGGTCTGACGGCTTTATAAGCCCGCCGTGCGATACCTCCACATCCACATCCACATATGTAGCTAAATCCAGATTGCGTTGATTCATTAGACAACATTAATTTTCTAACAACATAACCTGCTAGATATTCCATAGCGTCCTCCGTTAGTTCATCCATGATGTACTCTGCAGCTATGTTGTTGGCAATCTCTATTTCAAACTCTTCGAACTCTTTCGACCACCCTTTCCACTTCCCTTCATCGGGCTGATTCTCCTTATTGCCATTTGGAGTTATGTTGAGATTGAGCCAGCTGTCGCAGTTGTCCTCGCCAACATTTCCGTTACCGGCTAACAACTCTGTATGGCTGCACAATATTTAAGGGTTATTAATAAATGAAAATAATTAAATAAACACATAAAACAGGACTAAACATAACTACCAACATTCACAATTCAAACTTTGCTGAAACATAAATCTAGACATTTGACAATTATTATTTTTAAAATCAATTATTTGCTAATTAACAAATTGTTTTAGTTTTGTCTTACCTACAATGTATTTTCTTAATCTATACTTAAATTGTAAGGGTTACATTTAATTTGAACAATATTGTTACATCTGTTTTACAACAGTGAGTTATAGTTTGTTCGACAGTCGACTTGGTCAATGTTTGTCCGTTTATATGTAAACCAGAATCCAAATAATGGACACGAACCAGCTTTATTAGATGTGGTACATCTGAAAACACGAAAATTTTGAGATCTTCATCCTCGGGATGGCCAAACCAGGTTTTTTCTAATATTAAATTTAAAAAAAATTAACAACTATCTTTGATTTCATTCATAATAAGAATTATTCATATACTTTACCTTCAGATATACCGAGCTCTCTCCATAATCTTTGGTTTCTAGCACCCATATCGGAGACAATTGATACCACAAAATATCCTCTTTTGTGTAGTTTTTTTATTAATTCATAAAGAGTTGGCACGTCCATTCTGGTATCATAGTCGAAGAACACTGGTTGCTTCCGCGATTTTTTCAATCCACGAACCATCGCAAGTTGCACGTATTCGCTTGGCTCGTATACAACGTCCGCCGAGCTGTCGTACTCGAATGTACCAGCAACCTTCATTTCCATGTCCATATTGTCCATAAGATTAATGACCACATCCAGGCAAGCAGTCTGTATTTCCACGTTTGACAACCACTTGTATAATGTTGCCCGACAAGGTAATGGAAATCCTTTTTTGTACAGATAGTTATATGCCCTAGGTCCTGCGGTATGGAGGCACATGAAGATGTGAGTGAAGATGGTACTTAAAGATTTCTCTAACTGACTTGCGTCCTCTATGAGCTTACGTAAGCTCTGTACTTCATCCTCCAAAGCACGAATCTTTTGCCTCAGAGTCTTTATTTCTATGCAGGTTAAATGATTTATCACTGTGTCCCTACAAGACAGTTTAATTATGTTTACATATACATACATATGTACAAAAAGAAATATATGTACATATTTTCACACGCTAAACTTACTCAGTTTCTTTAATACTTTCATCCTCTTTTTCTCTTTGCGGAACGGCATCATTGTTTTAACGTCTCTTCTTATAAATCTTCCACTTTGGAGCAGTCCTCCACTGAGACGCATTAAAATGTGTATCACATATTTGGGAATTTTTGCTAAGACTGCACCCCAGGCTTTCCTCCCACAGCTTTCTCTTCATATCACATTTCGGGGCATGAATGATTTTCACGCCCGGTACATTCTTGCGGCAAAAGTAGCAATAGTTCATTTTTTCTTTTTTTTTGGACACGTTGGGGTTAATGCGAAAAATAAATCGAAAAAAATCGTCCGTAACCAACATTTCTCTTTGACAAGCAAACGTGCACTGGCAAAAGAGCTAGTAAACCCGAAAGCAAAGGCAGCCGAGAAGACTACCTTACGAAAGCACTCGTTTTGCCATGTCCAGGCTCAGGCTAGCGTTTGTAATCAAAAAATCTTTAGTTTGTCGCATCTATGTATTCTATGGTTAGTGCTCATATGGTGTACACATCGCTAACTTCAATTCTTACTATAACTTTTTTTCCATGTTTTAGTAAGCATAGAGAATCTAAGCATAGAAAAGCGCGAGGTACCTCGTCTTTAACAATGACTTCCTATATGTTGGGCTGAGAAGCATTTAGAGTTTGCTTATGGAAATTTTCTTTTGTTTTCTTGCGCAGAAGTTCAACTATTCACTTTGATTTCTGGTAGTGACTTTCAAAATTGTATTATTTATTTAAATATTTTTTTTTATTTTTCTTAGCGCATGGGCAACATAATTGTCTTAACCCTTTAAAAACTGTACTTAAAAATTATATTCCTTTAACTCAAGTTTGGAACTGGGGTTTACCATTGAAAATAAGTATAAAAGTGTCCTGGGATTTGTGTTGAGGGTGATCTGTTTTGTCAGTGAATTGTCTACCAGAAATGTTTGCGAAGGTTCAAGTCCAGAGACAGCTATGGTTATCATTCTTTTATACGAATTAGGCATTATTTCTAAGCCGAATGGTAATCGCATGAAGCAATATAAGCAATACCACGGGATCCCATGAAGATGCTACTACTTGCACTTCTTCCATTGGGTCTAAATACAATGCGGCTGTTGCGTTTAGTTCTTTTACTGTTATTTTTGTTCTCTTCACATGTCTGAACTTGGTACACTTCCGATATTGATTCTCATTAAATTTATTTTTAGGCCTTGAATAAATTCTTTCTGAGATTTTACTTTTACTATTCTTTACTGAAAACGGGTTCCGGTCCGGGTTCCAATCCCAAACTAGTGTATGGGTATAGTTTTCGTCTAAGCCGAAGGTTTTTGTTGTCAGTGCTTGTAAAATATAGTTAGGTTTTTATATTTTACAACTATATTATATATGATGTATTATGTTCACTGGGTTACAAAGCCGTCCAGACACATGCACTCAATGTATTTGTAACAATAATTATCGATACCACTGGGCGATGTCCGTCTAGTTACCGACACTGTTAAACTCGAGTTAGCGACGGTCCTCTGTTAACCCTCTGTTAACTTTTTTGCATTTTTTCAGCTATTTATTAACTTTTTTGAAACAAATAAAGCCTTAAATGATTAATAACAGATAAAATTTTTGTTTTAATTCAGTTTTGGGGGTTTTTGAGCTGTCCATGTATTGACAATTTCTTCAAGAAAATGTCCTTTTTTCGTTTTCGCATAGCTCCAATATACTGCAACGGCTCAATGAAGATTGAATGCCCGATTTTTCCCCAATTTTTTTGAACCAACCATAATTTTCCCCATACAAAATGTGTAAAAAATTACGCCGACTTTATCGGGCAAAAACTCGACTATATGGTAACGGCTCAATGAAGATTGAATGCCAGAATTTAGGCATGACTTTCAGGAATATGTTCAGAGAGTTTCATCGAAATTCCTCGAGTCAGTCTGGGTTGAACGAGCTTGCGAATCGGTCGTGCTAACGAGGATAAAAATCATAGATCACACTCACTTATAATAAATATATATAAACAATTCAAACGAAACAGTCTATTACAATATCAGAAGTGGTCCTAACCCAAAACTATGAGTAACGCAGCTCAACTATCCGATTTAACCCTCGACCAACTGAAACAATGGCTAGAAACCTTAAACATGCCAACAAACGGCTCAAGAAATGAATTATTGCTTCGTCTGTATAGTGTGCCAGTCGAAACACGTGGTCATGCCCCATCTGGTTGGAACGAACATGATAATTCAGAGCATAATTTAGACGACATCCAAGTGATGCAGCCTAACCCAGACCAAATTAATGAAGCGTTAATAGGCAACGCAATTCCGAGAAGCGTACAACAAGAAGCGGTGAACTCCAATTTCAACAACAACATCGATGTCGCGTTGGTTCAACAATTGCTACAACAACTTCAATTGCTGATTCCTAGAATCGAGCATGGTCACGATTTGGGCAGATCTTTCCAGAATTTGGAAAACGATCGCAACGCCACTGGCAATGTTATCGATAACAATGTAGCTAATGAGAATATCGATGACAGCAGCATTCCCATCAATGGCAACGCCACAGTCGAAGCCACCAACCAATACTCTGGCAACTCAAACGGCGAATCGATGGGTATAGCTTTTTCACTGGCGAAGGAAGTATTGATGCTCCAAAAATTGGGTGGCTCAGCTTAAAAATATCGGTGAAGTGTATAACATAAGCAACTCTCACTTACGGATGCTCTTCGTTTGCAAGATGAAAGGCAAGGCGCATTCAGGCTCCATTCAGAGGTTACACGTATTCGCGAGCCAATAGCAGTATTATGCGAACAGTTAATGGCAGCTTTTGGAGAGAAGATGTCCAAGTCACAAATGCGTCGTCATTTCGAACAGCGTAATTGGAAGTTTGGCGAAAAGTTTGCAGTTTATCTGGACGACAAACTAATGTTAGCCAACAATATTAACATCGATGAAGAGGAGCTCCTTGATAAAGTTATCGAGGGTATACCTGACAAGGGATTACGCACTCAAGCACGGATCCAATGTTTCGCCAACCCTAAGCAGATGTTAGCTGCTTTCGCTGAGATACATCTAGAGGACATTCGACGCGCAACTAAAGATGAAAACGAAACTGGCAGAGCAAACAAGCTCCAAGAGATGCGCTGTCGTAGATGTAACATTAGAGGACACCTGGTGAAGGACTGCAACAGGCCGGACCGTGTACCAGGCTCTTGTTTCATCTGTGGATCCATGGAGCATTGGGCGGCCAAGTGTCCAGATAGGAAGGGCAGCCGTGAAACTAATGGACTCAACCGTACGAACCAGAGCAGCAACACTTTTGTAAGAGAATTCATTATACATTTTGTAGATTTGCCAAGTAATTCCTTTATTGCAGCGTGCCTCATAGATTCGGGGAGTCCAGTGTCCTTAATCAAGAAGAAACATTTACCTAATCATTAATATCTTTATTCTGTCGACCAATCTTATCAAGGGCTAAATGGAAGTCCTCTCATTACATTGGGAAAATTACTATGTTACGTTGTGAAAAATTCAATAAAGATTTACTTTTATTTACTCGTTATCCCAGACGAATCTATGAGTCGCGATGTAATTTTTGGAAGGGATTTTTTGACATCATGTAATCTTAAATTAGATTTAGATTCTTTTGAAAAAAATTTAACTTCTCAAGGCCACGACAACGTAAGAAAAGTTAATTTTAAAGAAATTGGAATGTTGATGTCAGAACATATGGAAAATGAAATTGTTAATATAAGTGTAACGGGTAATACAGAAAACGAAAATATTAATGCAAATGATAAAATTAATACAGAAAATGTTAATGCGGATAAGGAAATTATTGAATGCAATGTTATTGACAAAAGGACATGCATAGATAAAGAAATGACTTTAGAGTTTGAAAAGAATATAAATAAAGGTACACATGAGGAAAAGTATAGGATCGGAGAAATCAAATTAAAGGAACCCCGTAGTGAGTCTGAAACAAATATGGAAGATAACTTTGAGAGGAGAATGTTAGAAATTTTTTACATCGACAATGAAAACCCAGCACCAGAATACGTGATCGGTGAAAACATAGATTATAAAACGGCTCAGAGTTTTGATAAGCTAGTCAGGGATAGGTATGTGAATGCGGAAAGACCGGATAAACCGAATATCAGATGTGAAATGAAATTAAACCTAGAAAATTGCAAACCATTTAGTTACGCACCAAGACGGTTATCATATTCTGAAAAGGAAAAACTACAGAAATTGTTAGATGAATATATAAGAGAAGAAATTATCAGACCAAGCGATTCGGAGTATGCGTCTCCAGTAGTGTTAGTGAAAAAGAAAACAGGGGACATCAGATTATGCATAGATTTCCGAAAACTGAACAAGATGATTATAAAGGACAACTATCCGTTACCATTGATCGACGATCTATTAGACAGACTGGTCAACAAACGTGTTTTTTCCAAATTAGATCTTAAAAATGGATATTTTCATGTATTCGTCGATAAAGAGTCAGTAAAATACACGTCTTTCATCACGCCGCTTGGTCAATACGAGTTCCTAAGAATGCCAATGTGGATCAAGAATGCATCACATGTTTTCTAAAGGTTTATAAATCGAATTTTTGAAGACATGATTAGAAAAGGGCAGGTCCTAGTATACATGAATGATATAATGATAGCCAGTGCAAATACAACCGAGCACCTACAGACCCTAGAAGAAGTTTTTGATAGGTTAGTAAGAAACAAATTAAGACTACGAATGGACAAATGCGAGTTTTTCATGTCAAGTATATAATACCTGGGATATAAAATCACAGAAAACAAAATATGTGCTGACGATAAAGGTTTTCCAGCGCCAGGCAATGTACACGCAGTGAAAAGTTTCTTAGGTTTGTGCTCCTACTTTAGAAGATTTATAAAAGACTTTTCCATAATCGCTAAACCTATGTACGACTTGATGAAAAAAGACAAAGAATTTCAATTCGGAAAAGAGGAATTAGAATGCTTTCTCAACTTGAAGCAAAAACTACTGGAAGCACCAGTATTGGCGATATATGACCCCAGAGACGATACAGAGCTTCATTGTGATGCAAGCGCATTAGGTTTTGGGGCGGCCTTATTACAAAAGAAAGCGGATAAAAAACTACACCCAATATTTTATTTTTCGAAGAGAACAAGTGAGGTTGAGTCGAAGTATCACAGTTTTGAACTCGAAACGTTAGCGATTGTGTACTCCCTGCGCAGATTTAGGATTTATGTCCAAGGAAAAAAATTTAAAATTTTAACTGACTGCAATTCTCTGACTCTTACACTAAATAAGATAGAATTAAATCCTAGAATCGCGAGATGGCCCCTTGAACTCCAAGAGTACGACTACGAGTTAGCGCATAGATCAGGGAAGCAAATGCAGCACGTAGACGCGTTAAGCAGATGCACCAATATCATGGTAATAGAACCGAATAGCTTCGAGCACAATCTAGTTATTTGCCAAGCAAAAGACTTAGAACTGAAAAAAATAAAGGAAATGCTAGAAAAATCAAAGCACAAATTGTTTGAAATGAGAAACGGAGTATTATACCGAAAGTCCAATGACAAGAAAATATTGTTCTACGTTCCAAAAGAAATGGAAAATCACGTTTTATACAAATACCATGACGAATTAGGCCATGTAGGTAGAGACAAAATGTTGGACGCAATAGGCAAAAGTTATTGGTTCCCAAGTCTTAAGGATAAAGCAACGAGACATATAGAAAATTGTCTCAGATGCATAGCATTCTCACCTAAATGCGGCAAAGGCGATGGATAGAAATCCATCTAAATCTTTGCATTTAGGTGAGAATTCGGTATACTGTTCTTCTGAACAGTATATATAACCGAAAGGCGATAAACCTTTCGAGTTAATCCATATCGATCACTATGGACCAATAGAAGCTGGAAGGTCTAAAAAACACATACTTGCAGTAGTAGACGGTTTTACGAAATTCGTTAGGCTATATACAACAAAAACCACAAAAACAAAAGAAGCAATAGATGCTTTAAAAGCGTATTTTAGAAGATATAGCAGGCCGAAATGCATAATATCTGACAGAGGGAGTTATTTTACTTCGTCTGAATTCGAATCTTTTTTGGTTGAACAAAAGGTGCAGCACGTTAAAATAGCAACAGGTTCCCCTCAGGCCAATGGGCAAGTAGAAAGAATAAACAGGAGTCTAGGGCCTATGCTGGCAAAGTTGACAGATCCAGATAAGGGGAATTACTGGGATACGGTTGTCGAAAACGTAGAGTATGCTTTAAATAATACAATTCACAGAAGTATAAAACAGTACCCCAGTATAATGTTATTTGGCATAGAACAAAGAGGAGTAGTTACAGACGAACTGAAAGAAGAGATTAAAGAGTTAAGAAATACAGAAAATCAAATAAACCTTGAAATGATAAGGAAGAATGCAGCGTTAAACCAGCAAAAAGCACAAGCATACAATGAAAGGTATTACAATAGTAAAAGAACAGTGCAAAAAGAATATAAAATATTCTGTATATTATGTATAGCTCGTAAGATATGAGAAATGTAAACCACTCAAGATCAGGAGATCTTATTTTGTCAGGACGGCCGAATTGTAGCAGGCTTGCTCATTTATAGATATATATATATATATAATTAAATATCTGGTCTTTCCAAAAGGGAAAAAAAAGATATTGTTTGTTCGAGTTAAAAGCGGGGACTTTATTGGTTGAAAAATTAAAACTGAAGCACAATGAAGTAAGTAAGTCGTCTCGCCGACTTGGATATACCATACACCAGTAAAACAAATATTTTAAATTTATAATAACCAATGCATTTTCGTATTTTTTAAAAAATCTGTTTGCATGCTTTTTACAAGCATATCTTAGTATTTCGCTCACTCAAGCATACGAGCACCCTAGCGCCCCCACCAGCCAACGGCCAACTCCGGCCATATGGAAAAACGTTTATATGCATAACTTGGCTATTTTTAGTCCGATTTTGATCAAATTTGGTATTTTGCTTGATATTAGTATCAAATTTAAGTGTGCTAAATTTGATTGCACAAGGTAGAAAATTACGGGAGATAATCGAGTTTTTTTCAAATTACGGGGGGCGGAGGGGGGCGTGGCAAAATCTTTACACATCAAAACTGTGCGCAATTACTAAGCAAATATTTATACCAACTATGGTGTCTCTAGCTAAAATAGGTTTTGAGAAAATCAGTTTTATTTGATTTGCGGGGGCGGTAGGGGGCGTGGCAAAATTTTTATAAATACAAAATGTGCGCGTTTACTAAGCAAATATACATACCAAATTTTGTGTCTCTAGTTGCTATGGTGTTTAAGAAAATCGGTTTTATATCATTTACGGGGGCGGTAGGGGGCGTGGCAAACATTTGAAACAAACTCGATAAGCGTACATACGACACGAGTCTACATACCAAATTTGGTGGCTCTAGCTCTTATAGTCTCCGAGATCTAGGTGTTCATACAGACGGACGGACGGACGGACGGACAGACGGACATGGCTAGATCGTCTTGGCTGTTGATGCTGATCAAGAATATATATACTTTATGGGGTCGGAAAAGCTTCCTTCTGCCTGTTACATACATTTTAGCGACTTTAATATACCATTTCACCCTATGGGTGTATGGTATAATTATCCTTACATAATATAGGTAAAAAAAATATTATTAAATAATCCAGGGAATTATAGGAAAAATTTGATGACAAATAACGCATTGCGCATCGCCCTACGTATTTTCAATAATAAAAAATAAATTTTCGCAATCGGCACTAAACATGTTTTTTTCGGTGTATTCCAGTTATTGTTTTGTCAATCATTTTTTTTTCTGACAAGCATCAATCAAAATTTTTGCCGAAGTGACATTGCCGAACAAACACGAGCGTTTACAGTATACGTGAAGCGGCAGCGCTGCGGCAGAGCTAGGCCCTAGTCCGGGGAATGGGCCGTGCCGACCACTGATTTATAGGCTAAATTTGTGAGCCCTTAAATGGCGTGATCGATATTGATGCGATTTGATTGGCCCGAATTTTAACCCTCTAGGACGTAAGAATGCCTCAAGGCACGTATTTTATTTTTATTTTTAAAAAAATAACTAAGAGCTTTTAGTTAATTTAAAAATTGTTGAACTTTTAAAAATAACTGCCAAAAAGCACTGCCAATGTTGTAAAGCGCTCGGAAACTTTTATCGATGCTTTTGATAAACATATTATCGAATCATGTGTTACTTCGCGCCAAAAATTTCAGCTTCTGCACATTGTCTTTTGCTGTGTTGATAAAAGTGAATTTATACAACCAATTGAACTCAATATTTTTTTTTGTGAAAGGTAAGTTAATGTGCTATTTAAATAAAGTTTAATATGTGCGAATATGTTAAAGTTCTGCTTTGTAGCATCGTAAAAGTGATAACTGCCTTGAGGCACTTTTGGGGCTCCACGGCAAAATTTGTTGCTAGCAGCTATTTCACAACTGCTTGCACTTCTTGTGTAATTTGTGTGTGATTTTTATTTATTGTTGAATTTTTTTAATAGAGATTGAATAATGGCTTTGAGAGCTCGCTATAAATGGTCTGATTTGACGGATGAACAACTGCTGGAGTTGTTCGAATCAGTCCCGTCGGATGTGGACATGTCGAGTGACGACGAGGATGAAGACGTGGCAGAGGCACTTAACACTGCATTAGTAGATGTCTCTACTGTATCCTTAATGTGCAGTAATATTGAAAACAATGAAAATACTGTGCAGAGCCAGAACGGAAGATATTCATCACTATATAGGAATTTTAATTTACATGTCTATATATCGCTACCCTAATTTGAAAAGTTACTGGGGGCAAAATGCATTTGCACCCATACAAACCTGTATGACCCGTAGCAAATTTGAAGCAATTAAGAAATACTTCTCATTGTGTGACGAGAGTAAGCGAATCAAAAAGGGTGAGCCTGGCTACGATCCACTATTTCGCACGCGAAGAGTTATTGACATTTTGAATGAAAGATTTGACTCCGTGCCTAAGCAAGCTCGATTATGCGTTGACGAACAAATGTGCAGCACAAAAATGAAGCACCATTTGCGGCAATACATGCCCAATAAACCATACAAGTGGGGTATTAAATTATTTGTCCTATGTGATTCTTTTGGATATGCCTACCGATTTGAAGTATATAGCGGCGCAGGTGATAATGCGATATTACCTGGTTACCCTGATATCGGTGCTTGACGAAAACTGTTGAAAGTTTCAAACATCATAAAATATATTTTGACAATTTTTACACATCGCTGCCTTTGATGGTATACCTTCGGGCAAAAGGGATTTATAGTTTGGGAACGGTTCGGGTAAATCGGATACCAAACTGCAAGCTCCCAAACGATAGTGCCATCAAGGAAAAGCCAAGAGGTTTTTCAGTTGAGTACGTGGGTTCCTCATATGGAGTGGATGTTAGTAACGTACTGTGGAAAGACAACAAGGCGGTTCGCTTATTATCGACCTATGTGGGCGTTAAGCCGTTTATAAGTTCAAATACTCAAGGAGGAAAACCAAAGGCAGCTCGTTACGACAGAAAGTCGAAGCACAATGTAGAAATTGACTGCCCACAAGTTATACGGGAATATAACGCTCATATGGGAGGCGTGGATCTGATGGATAGGCTTATGGGACGATACCATATAAGAAGTAAAACTCACGATGCTGCAACCCGAATTTTCTACCATTTAGTAGATATGGCAACAACAAACGCCTACATCCTATATAGACGAATCCAAAAGGAAACCATGAGCAGCGAGAAATTCATTGAACATCCGGATTTCCGCGAATCTATTGCTGCGGGTCTAGTGGGCTACCAGTCATAAAACTTGCCAGGTCGTCCACTCATGAAGAACAATTTACCTTCACCATCTTCATCTTTGTCTGCGCGATCAAGTCGGTCGCCATCACAGACTTTGCTGTCGCCAATTTCTCGGCATCCATTGCAGTCACAACTCAAACAAGGCCAAAAATCAAATCACCCAATAAAGGACTTGAGGTTTGACCATTTCAATCATTTTCCAGAGTGGTTGGATCGCATTACGGGAAAAAGAAGTTGCAAGCACTGCAAAACTTCCCAAACGCAGTGCATTTGCACAAAATGCAACCTGCATTTATGCTGCTCGGCCAACAAAAATTGTTTTGCTGAGTATCATAGCAACAAAAAAATTATTTAATCAAATAAAATAAAACAAAAATTAAAAAAAAAATTCAATTTATTTGGAAACTACTCTTTTACCCTCAAAGCCCCAAGCATGCCTTGAGGCACTTATTTATGTTTTCTCACCTTCCAGGTAAACGAAAGCTTCTATATTTTTTCTGAGTTCATATTTAAGCTCAGCAGCCCCTATTTACTTAAAAAAAAATTATTCGAATTAACTTCTGCTTTTACTTTAGAAAGTAGTCTTAGAGGGTTAATGTTGAATTAGCGTTCTCACGCTTTTGATTTTTGGGGGACAATTATTATTGCAAGTGTTCAATTGTTATACCATACACCCATAGGGTGAAATGGTATATTAAAGTCGCCAAAATGTATGTAACAGGCAGAAGGAAGCTTTTCCGACCCCATAAAGTATATATATTCTTGATCAGCATCAACAGCCGAGACGATCTAGCCATGTCCGTCTGTCCGTCCGTCCGTCTGTATGAACACCTAGATCTCGGAAACTATAAGAGCTAGAGCCACCAAATTTGGTATGTAGACTCGTGTCATATGTACGCTTATCGAGTTTGTTTCAAATGTTTGCCACGCCCCCTACCGCCCCCGCAAATGATATAAAACCGATTTTCTTAAACACCATAGCAACTAGAGACACAAAATTTGGTATGTATATTTGCTTAGTAAACGCGCACATTTTGTATTTATAAAAATTTTGCCACGCCCCCTACTGCCCCCGCAAATCAAATAAAACCGATTTTCTCAAAACCTATTTTAGCTAGAGACACCATAGTTGGTATAAATATTTGCTTAGTAATTGCGCACAGTTTTGATGTGTAAAGATTTTGCCACGCCCCCACCCGCCCCCGTAATTTGAAAAAACTCGATTATCTCCCGTAATTTTCTACCTTGTGCAATCAAATTTAGCACACTTAAATTTGATACTAATATCAAGCAAAATACCAAATTTGATCAAAATCGGAATAAAAATAGTCAAGTTATGCATATAAACGTTTTTCCATATGGCCGGAAGTGGCCGTTGGCTGGTGGGGGCGCTAGGGTGCTCGAATACTTGAGTGAGCGAAATAAAGATATGCTTCTAAAAAGCATGCAAACAGTTTTTTTTAAAAATACGAAAATGCATTGGTTATTATAAATTTAAAATATTTGTTTTACTGGTGTATGGTATATCCAAGTCGGCGAGACGACTTACTTACTTCATTTATGAATAAAACGGATTTTATTGGCCTGTGTTTTAATTATGAGTTAGCGTTCACACGCTTTGATTTTAAGGGGGACAATTGTTATTGCAAGTGTCCAAGTGTTTATAAAAAAAACGGATGTTTACTTTAAAGTTATAAATTTTAGGGGGCGAAAAATTTATTAGTTATTGGTTATTGAATTTGGATATATGACTTCCCCATCCTAAAAAATTGGCCTGTCCTCAGGCGGATACATTGGGATATAGCGAGGGGTTTTTCTCCGCTGTAAAGATTGGAGTGTCAATTTTGTTTATAATTTGGGATTCAATTTTTTCAAAAATTGGGGTTTCGATTTTTTCTGTGGGAGCACGATTGTTATTTGATCGAAAATGCTTAATTAATAATTCTTGTGGCATTGCCTTAAACTTATAGATTAAGTATGTAATCAAACTTATTATAGTAAGTATAAAAGTGGTTAATGTAATAGTTTGGAATACAGTATAATATTTGGTGTGTTCGTTAATTATCTCTTTTGTTTGGATAAAGGAAATAGGTTCTAGCCTGGTGATATTGTTTGTTACATAAATGCTTTGGCTATAATCAAGCAATGAATTTATTATTGATATTTCGTTTAATTGTAAGGCACAATCGTAAATTTTTATTATGTTATTGCCTTCTATTATTAAGTCGTTGTTTACGCAATTTTGATTAAGTTTAGTTTTTGGTAAATTCCATGTTACAATTATGTTTTGTTCAATTTAATTTGTTTGAAATTTTTTATATGTTTTAGTGTATTTACAAGTGGTTGGGATTTGATTCAAAATGCCTATTATACATTCATTAGTTTCTATTTGTTTTGTATTTTTATTAAACAAAGTGTTGTTGTCAAAATAGTATTTATCGTATGAATTTTCTGTCAAAATATATTTATTTTCATCTGGATAAGGAAGTATCTCAAAGATAGGGGTTTTTATTATTTCTTGAGGAAT
Organism: Drosophila insularis; assembly: GCA_018903935.1. Classification (NCBI taxonomy): domain Eukaryota; kingdom Metazoa; phylum Arthropoda; class Insecta; order Diptera; family Drosophilidae; genus Drosophila; species Drosophila insularis. The sequence continues at coordinate 21,906 of JAEIFP010000937.1, forward strand.
GTTTGAAATCTCGTTTGAATTTGGTTTAAGCCAGGTGGATGTTTTTTATACCATACACCCATAGGGTGAAATGGTATATTAAAGTCGCCAAAATGTATGTAACAGGCAGAAGGAAGCTTTTCCGACCCCATAAAGTATATATATTCTTGATCAGCATCAACAGCCGAGACGATCTAGCCATGTCCGTCTGTCCGTCCGTCCGTCTGTATGAACACCTAGATCTCGGAAACTATAAGAGCTAGAGCCACCAAATTTGGTATGTAGACTCGTGTCATATGTACGCTTATCGAGTTTGTTTCAAATGTTTGCCACGCCCCCTACCGCCCCCGCAAATGATATAAAACCGATTTTCTTAAACACCATAGCAACTAGAGACACAAAATTTGGTATGTATATTTGCTTAGTAAACGCGCACATTATGTATTTATAAAAATTTTGCCACGCCCCCTACTGCCCCCGCAAATCAAATAAAACCGATTTTCTCAAAACCTATTTTAGCTAGAGACACCATAGTTGGTATAAATATTTGCTTAGTAATTGCGCACAGTTTTGATGTGTAAAGATTTTGCCACGCCCCCTCCGCCCCCGTAATTTGAAAAAACTCGATTATCTCCCGTAATTTTCTACCTTGTGCAATCAAATTTAGCACACTTAAATTTGATACTAATATCAAGCAAAATACCAAATTTGATCAAAATCGGAATAAAAATAGTCAAGTTATGCATATAAACGTTTTTCCATATGGCCGGAAGTGGCCGTTGGCTGGTGGGGGCGCTAGGGTGCTCGAATACTTGAGTGAGCGAAATAAAGATATGCTTCTAAAAAGCATGCAAACAGTTTTTTTAAAAATACGAAAATGCATTGGTTATTATAAATTTAAAATATTTGTTTTACTGGTGTATGGTATATCCAAGTCGGCGAGACGACTTACTTACTTCATTTATGAATAAAACGGATTTTATTGGCCTGTGTTTTAATTATGAGTTAGCGTTCACACGCTTTGATTTTAAGGGGGACAATTGTTATTGCAAGTGTCCAAGTGTTTATAAAAAAAACGGATGTTTACTTTAAAGTTATAAATTTTAGGGGGCGAAAAATTTATTAGTTATTGGTTATTGAATTTGGATATATGACTTCCCCATCCTAAAAAATTGGCCTGTCCTCAGGCGGATACATTGGGATATAGCGAGGGGTTTTTCTCCGCTGTAAAGATTGGAGTATCAATTTTGTTTATAATTTGGGATTCAATTTTTTCAAAAATTGGGGTTTCGATTTTTTCTGTGGGAGCACGATTGTTATTTGATCGAAAATGCTTAATTAATAATTCTTGTGGCATTGCCTTAAACTTATAGATTAAGTATGTAATCAAACTTATTATAGTAAGTATAAAAGTGGTTAATGTAATAGTTTGGAATACAGTATAATATTTGGTGTGTTCGTTAATTATCTCTTTTGTTTGGATAAAGGAAATAGGTTCTAGCCTGGTGATATTGTTTGTTACATAAATGCTTTGGCTATAATCAAGCAATGAATTTATTATTGATATTTCGTTTAATTGTAAGGCACAATCGTAAATTTTTATTATGTTATTGCCTTCTATTATTAAGTCGTTGTTTACGCAATTTTGATTAAGTTTAGTTTTTGGTAAATTCCATGTTACAATTATGTTTTGTTCAATTTAATTTGTTTGAAATTTTTTATATGTTTTAGTGTATTTACAAGTGGTTGGGATTTGATTCAAAATGCCTATTATACATTCATTAGTTTCTATTTGTTTTGTATTTTTATTAAACAAAGTGTTGTTGTCAAAATAGTATTTATCGTATGAATTTTCTGTCAAAATATATTTATTTTCATCTGGATAAGGAAGTATCTCAAAGATAGGGGTTTTTATTATTTCTTGAGGAATGTTTGAAATCTCGTTTGAATTTGGTTTAAGCCAGGTGGATGTTTTTTATACCATACACCCATAGGGTGAAATGGTATATTAAAGTCGCTAAAATGTATGTAACAGGCAGAAGGAAGCTTTTCCGACCCCATAAAGTATATATATTCTTGATCAGCATCAACAGCCGAGACGATCTAGCCATGTCCGTCTGTCCGTCCGTCCGTCCGTCCGTCCTTCCGTCAGTCCGTCCGTCCGTCCGTCTGTATGAAACCCTAGATCTCGGAGACTATAAGAGCTAGAGCCACCAAATTTGGTATGTAGACTCGTGTCATATGTACGCTTATCGAGTTTGTTTCAAATGTTTGCCACGCCCCCTACCGCCCCCGCAAATGATATAAAACCGATTTTCTTAAACACCATAGCAACTAGAGACACAAAATTTGGTATGTATATTTGCTTAGTAAACGCGCACATTTTGTATTTATAAAAATTTTGCCACGCCCCCTACTGCCCCCGCAAATCAAATAAAACCGATTTTCTCAAAACCTATTTTAGCTAGAGACACCATAGTTGGTATAAATATTTGCTTAGTAATTGCGCACAGTTTTGATGTGTAAAGATTTTGCCACGCCCCCCTCCGCCCCCGTAATTTGAAAAAACTCGATTATCTCCCGTAATTTTCTACCTTGTGCAATCAAATTTAGCACACTTAAATTTGATACTAATATCAAGCAAAATACCAAATTTGATCAAAATCGGAATAAAAATAGTCAAGTTATGCATATAAACGTTTTTCCATATGGCCGGAAGTGGCCGTTGGCTGGTGGGGGCGCTAGGGTGCTCGAATACTTGAGTGAGCGAAATAAAGATATGCTTCCAAAAAGCATGCAAACAGTTTTTTTTAAAAATACGAAAATGCATTGGTTATTATAAATTTAAAATATTTGTTTTACTGGTGTATGGTATATCCAAGTCGGCGAGACGACTTACTTACTTCATTTATGAATAAAACGGATTTTATTGGCCTGTGTTTTAATTATGAGTTAGCGTTCACACGCTTTGATTTTAAGGGGGACAATTGTTATTGCAAGTGTCCAAGTGTTTATAAAAAAAACGGATGTTTACTTTAAAGTTATAAATTTTTAGGGGGCGAAAAATTTATTAGTTATTGGTTATTGAATTTGGATATATGACTTCCCCATCCTAAAAAATTGGCCTGTCCTCAGGCGGATACATTGGGATATAGCGAGGGGTTTTTCTCCGCTGTAAAGATTGGAGTATCAATTTTGTTTATAATTTGGGATTCAATTTTTTCAAAAATTGGGGTTTCGATTTTTTCTGTGGGAGCACGATTGTTATTTGATCGAAAATGCTTAATTAATAATTCTTGTGGCATTGCCTTAAACTTATAGATTAAGTATGTAATCAAACTTATTATAGTAAGTATAAAAGTGGTTAATGTAATAGTTTGGAATACAGTATAATATTTGGTGTGTTCGTTAATTATCTCTTTTGTTTGGATAAAGGAAATAGGTTCTAGCCTGGTGATATTGTTTGTTACATAAATACTTTGGCTATAATCAAGCAATGAATTTATTATTGATATTTCGTTTAATTGTAAGGCACAATCGTAAATTTTTATTATGTTATTGCCTTCTATTATTAAGTCGTTGTTTACGCAATTTTGATTAAGTTTAGTTTTTGGTAAATTCCATGTTACAATTATGTTTTGTTCAATTTAATTTGTTTGAAATTTTTTATATGTTTTAGTGTATTTACAAGTGGTTGGGATTTGATTCAAAATGCCTATTATACATTCATTAGTTTCTATTTGTTTTGTATTTTTATTAAACAAAGTGTTGTTGTCAAAATAGTATTTATCGTATGAATTTTCTGTCAAAATATATTTATTTTCATCTGGATAAGGAAGTATCTCAAAGATAGGGGTTTTTATTATTTCTTGAGGAATGTTTGAAATCTCGTTTGAATTTGGTTTAAGCCAGGTGGATGTTTTTTATACCATACACCCATAGGGTGAAATGGTATATTAAAGTCGCTAAAATGTATGTAACAGGCAGAAGGAAGCTTTTCCGACCCCATAAAGTATATATATTCTTGATCAGCATCAACAGCCGAGACGATCTAGCCATGTCCGTCTGTCCGTCCGTCCGTCCGTCCGTCTGTCCGTCCGTCCGTCTGTATGAACACCTAGATCTCGGAGACTATAAGAGCTAGAGCCACCAAATTTGGTATGTAGACTCGTGTCATATGTACGCTTATCGAGTTTGTTTCAAATGTTTGCCACGCCCCCTACCGCCCCCGCAAATGATATAAAACCAATTTTCTTAAACACCACAGCAACTAGAGACACAAAATTTGGTATGTATATTTGCTTAGTAAACGCGCACATTTTGTATTTATAAAAATTTTGCCACGCCCCCTACCGCCCCCGCAAATCAAATAAAACCGATTTTCTCAAAACCTATTTTAGCTAGAGACACCATAGTTGGTATAAATATTTGCTTAGTAATTGCGCACAGTTTTGATGTGTAAAGATTTTGCCACGCCCCCCTCCGCCACCGTAATTTGAAAAAACTCGATTATCTCCCGTAATTTTTTACCTTGTGCAATCAAATTTAGCACACTTAAATTTGATACTAATATCAAGCAAAGTACCAAATTTGATCAAAATCGGAATAAAAATAGTCAAGCTATGCATATAA